>CM043323.1:7889402-7941902 GCA_023736055.1 Quercus glauca
TTCCGGGATTTGGTGTTGTTGGAGGCACCACGCCACCTTTCTTCACCTCTAAAAGAACAAGACAATAACGTCGCAAAATTAAAACATTTTAAAATTACCACATTTAAATGAAAATTTTTATGAGACTTCTCTTTTTTTGGATCTCCCCCCCCCCCCCCCCCCCCCCCAAAAAAAAAAGAATAACAATAATTTGTAAGTGTTGATTAGTGTTTTGGTTGGATAATTTGTTGGATTGCTTACCAGTTACATCTCATTCTGGCTCAACTATAATGAAATCTGTTATATATATATATATGTTCTTGATTAACTTCAATGACCAGCTTGTTCTTTGTTTGGACATGAACTGCTTTTTTTTGTTGTATATTTAAAAGTTAACATACTAGTTTGTTAAGAAAATTTGTAGTATCTCTAACATTACTAGCTTTAAATGTAAAAAAAGTATATGAAACTGAAGTCCTTAAGATAATAATATCAAACATATATTAAGTATTAACTATTAAATATATCCAAGCATAAAATATAGTAATCGCTTTTTATAAGAGTATGAAATATCAGTGACTCGGAATAATATTTCTTTTCAAAATTTTCAAAGTAGTTTTATTTTGTTAACCCTGCGTTATGAGAGAGAGAGAGAGAGAGAGAGAGAGAGAGAGGGTTTCCACTCTTACCCACCGAAAATAGCCTTAAAGCAAATAAGCTAACGTATATCATTTTCTTTTTCACTCGGTTCACCTTAATCAAATGAGAATAATATAAAGAAGCAAACTGAAAATAAAAACCAAGAATAAGAACAGAGTTACTTGAATTGCCAAGCTCGGAAGTCCCAGGTACTTTCCTGGATGCCGCTTCTAGGCCAACAGAAACATCAAAATGAAGAGAAATCCCCAAGTGATGAACTTCTTAGAGGCCATCATTTTGGTACATGGGCTCATCTCTAGGGCATGGTATTATATATAGGCTTATGGGAGGGTTTATTGTCTCACCCTCCAATTAGCAGGTATTGTCCTCTTCGGTTTTGTGCCTCAAGGTTTTGCTCAATCCCACATCGGGTAGAGACACCTCCCACATGTGCCTTATAAGCTTGAACCTAAGACACATGTGTACCACTACTACACCTTTTAATGTGGGAGGGTTTCTTGTCTCAACCCCCAATTAGCAGGTATTGTCCTCTTCGGCTTTGTGCCTCAAGGTTTTGCTCAATCCCACATCCAGCTAATTGGGGGCAGAGACAAGAAACCCTCCCACAAGGCTATATAAGTATATAGTCCAAAGATCACTTGCCTTTCTACTATTAAAAATAAAAAATAAAAAATAAAATAAAAAGAATTGCCTCCTACTTTCTTATCTCATCGAAAGTTACTTTTATTTTGCCCAGCCAATTTAAGACTTGGAAAGATAAGGTTAGGGAGACAACAAAAAGTCACAACAATTCATAATATTTTTAAATTAACATGTCAACTCATTTATGTACCCACCACAATTTCAAATTTACATTTTTTGACATGCTAATTTGAAAATATTGTTAAATTATTGTGACTTTTTGTTGTGTCAGCAACTCAGCATTACTCAAAATTTCATCCTCAAAAACACAAACAAATTAGCTTGAGTCATGAACTGATGATTAAAAATAGATATGAATGTCCAATCATCTGCATCACTATCTATCATGGGTAAACTTTTTTACTATTGAATCAAACAATTATCAATGACATCATTTCCTTTTCTTTTTCTAGAATGCGATGCAGGATGCAGAAGTGTTAAGAAGCAGAACACGTCTACTTCTAAAAAACAAGAAACGAAACACATTTACTTCTGAAAATAACCTCGAATCCAAGAAGGTTCCTTGAATCCACAAGGAAAAAATGTCTAGATCCACTAGAAAATAGAAAGACAAAGTCTAAATTTTCTTGATTGAAAAATTGTTTAAAATCATGTATAGACTTAGGGGCCAATTTAAGGGCTTCGTAAAACTTGATAGACAAGAAAATATATTCTAAATAACTCTTAATTAATATCTAACTATAACAGGAACCAAATTTGACCTAAAAAGCATTAAAAGCACCTAAGAACAAGGAAATAATAACCCTAAACCTAAAATAACGTTTTTTTACATAAAATACCAAAATTAAATTGTAGATTCTATCCTCGAGTTCATCTTTGAAATTTGAAATCTTCCATGCCAAGAGAACAAATACTTTGAATACTTCAACTTCCTTGTCTTCTTGCCAAACTTGAGAGTCATCAATTGAGCAACTTGAACTTCTTGTCCCTTGATTTTCATGCAATTGACAATATTCACCAAATAAGAGTGAATAATCAAATCAAATCTTTCCACCACAATAAAATCTATCAACTTTGTTTTGGTATCTCCCACTAAAATAATAGGAGCTTGAACGTTGAAATCATCTAACTTGACTTCATTGAGGACGTTGACAACTTCCTCTATAATTTCTTCTTTTATAGTCTTTACTACCTCGACTTCAAGATCTTTCTCTATAATAGGGTCTTCATTAATCTCTTCCACAATCTTAATTTTAGATTCTTCTTCTATAACAATGTCTTCATTAATTTTCTCAAAAATCTCTTTATTTTTTTCAAAAAATATGTTGTTCAACATACAGTTCTTCTCTTATTGGTAGAATATATGGTTCTCCAAAATAATTCAAGTGTGAACTTCTTGGCCAAAAATAATCTTATTTTGTATATGACAAAAGTTCATCACAATCCAAAGGATAAAATTTGATAGCAAGCATCTTTTTCATCCTTGGCCATGAACAAATTTTGTCTTTACCTTGTCAAATTCTATCAATCTGTATTCGTTCCCATCAACGTAAGGCATACTCTCTAAGTTTATACAAAGCAAGTTTAACATTTTTCTCATCACAAATATTCT
Source organism: Quercus glauca (assembly GCA_023736055.1). Lineage (NCBI taxonomy): Eukaryota > Viridiplantae > Streptophyta > Magnoliopsida > Fagales > Fagaceae > Quercus > Quercus glauca. The sequence continues at coordinate 7,892,296 of CM043323.1, forward strand.
TATATTCAAATAAATCCTCTAGATCAAGTAACCGATTAAGAAAATCTACTTTATAAAAATAACCATTAAAATTTTTAATTCTCTTATAAGGCATATATGAAATTTGCTTACCAATATGTTGCCTGTGAGTTTGATTTCTATGTTTTGATTTTTTTCCAACCCATTTACTCACGTCAGCATTATTAAAAATAAAAATTAAATCTCATTATTTCCCCCACCAAATACACATTACAAAACTGATACTTCTTCAAAATCTCTCCTCTTCTCACATGCTAACATCACCTTCCCCTAAACCTAAAACTCACCCTTTCCTTCCCCCAAAATCAAAACCCAAAACTCAGATTCTCCCACCCATGTTGAGCATAGTTGAAAATTATGGTTGTGCAACCTATCAAACTAGGATTCTCTATGTGATCAAATGCTTTGCGGCAATCTCCTACGCTTCCAGATTTGGAGTACATAGTCATCAGTGAACTGCCAACAGAGACATCTGAATCTAAGCCTAACTTTGCAATATAGGCATGCAATTGAGTCCCAATTAATGCCTAATCTATTCAAAAGTGCAACAGCTCCCAGCACAATGAAACTGTGATATAGTCCATGGTGAAATTAGCCATCAGCATATCACAAAATAGCATAAAGGCCTTTTCAATGTACCCATTTTGGCCTGTTTAGCATATCACCCTTTCCACACCCAATGCCTAGGCATGCTTGCTTTCTGAAAGTTCAAAATGGGTATACAACACCCTTGAACATTTAGACCCCAAATACAAAAATACCAATTCAAGCTTTTATCAAACAATTAATGTGCAGAATATGATAACAAGCTTATAACAGAATTAATAACAATCTAAGCCAAATATAAACACATCCACAGCAGTAAATATAAGGCAAAGATAAAAGAAGAAAGATGCAAACACTCGGACAATACACGATGTGTTATCGAAGAGGAAACTGAAGCCCTCGGCGTAAAACCTCTCCGCCGCCCTCCAAGCGGTCAATAATCTACTAGAAAATGTAGTTGGGATACATGAACAGCAATAGACCCTCCAAACCTAATCTACCCAAGTACCTAAGCCCTCCAAGCTTCTTGCTCCAACGAGGTTGCGCCGAACCTTTTTTTTTTCTAGCTTACCGGATTCCGCTACTAGACCATAGCATCAACCAATGTAAATTGGTTCCTTCTTAACTGCTTCCCAACAGTACCAAATAGACCTTCTCACAGACGTGGGTGTGATGAGATAAGGATTTGGCTAAAGTCCTCTCAAGGTTATAACAATGGAGAGGAAGAGAGTAGAGGAATTTGTAGAATCTCTAAGGTTAAGATTGTGGATGAATCAATCTTGTGTTTCTCTAGGGTTTCTCTCACAAAATTCTCTCTGGAAGCTCTCTTAATATGGTGGGTATAAGGGTGTATATATAGTAGGGTGAGAAGGGAATGCAAAACGTCAGTTTTTGCCAAATAGGGCATTTTGGCGACTTGACCTCGCGGCTTGTCCAAGTCACGAGTTCAAGCCGCGACATAACGTCCTGGCCAGCCAGAGATTTTTGTCCTGTAGTGTGACAGCTGGCGTGACCCTTCAGCTTCCCTGTGTGCAGCTCACATGGTTGCCTTTGGCGGCTTGCCAGTCGCGATCCACCTGCGAGTCCTAGCCGCGAAGCTCTGTTTTTCTTGCATACTCTTGAGCTTTTCTTCACAACTTCTCACACATTACCCTTACAATTTTCCCACCTAAATACAGGGTTACTAAGTGCTAAATTACAAGCAAATTGGTCACGGAATAAAGCCAATAAGATGGTTGATTAAATTCAACCTTACAATCTCCCCCTTTGACTATTCTGTGACAAAACCCTACAACAGACTCTAGACTTAAAACGTGAGTTGGGAATAGTTGAACAAAACTCACTCACACCTAACTCTAGATTTTGTAAAGCTCTTGAACATATGAATAAGTAACTCCTGAAATACAATAACATAGCAATATCATTGTATGCAGAAAACTTAATATGCATATGGAGCAAAATAAGCATGATCAAGCAAAAGGAACTTAAGCATTAAGCAATAATCCATGGCAAGATCAAAACATGCAATCACTATAACCAAGTGATCACAATGCTCATTCACACTTGGAATGAACATTCGGACATTCAAGATGACAAGCACAAGTCAAATCACTTGAATGACCAACACTCAACCAATGCACAGTACATGAAGTATGTGCATCTAGGAAAAATCCTACTAGGGCACAAGCGTGTTGTACTTAAAGATAATGCAAGGCATTAACAAGTACAAAAGCACAATGCATAAAGGCTGCATGAGCAAAGAATTGCAAATACATGGCATAAACTATTAAAGCCTACAAAATATGCATAAGTGCAAGAAAATAACCCTTAAAGCTTACATAAGCAACATGGGTACAAAGCATAAAACAATGTTGAAATAATTGAATAACAACATTGTATATAAGAAATTCCAAGTTCCACAACCATCCAAAAGTTGTGAGTCAAAAGTATAAAACAAGTGTACCAACAAGTTAGTTTTCCAAAAGTATAGCATCATAAGATATCCAAGCATGGTCTTAAAATTTTAAACAAAAACAACACATAATGAAACTCCCCCTCAGAGTAAACACTCCCCCCTTAAGGGCTGCCAAAAATCTCCCCCTTTTTGACCGGAATGGCCAAAGGGTCAGTGCTCATGACTGGTGTGTATGCTGTCAAACTTGGCAGATAGAACATCAAGCTGGTCCTGCATATCTATCATCCTCTCAGTGTGCTGATTCTGAACTTCCTTGAGTGCGTCAAGTCTCTCCAGGATGATCTGAAATGCATCTGGAGGAGCAGCAGATGATATAGATGCTTTACTTCTCTTGATTCTAACTCTTGGTGTGGAAGATGGTCCTACACCTTCTGCTTCAGTCTCCATAGGATCACCTTCTTCTTGGGCACCTTCCTCTTCTTCTCCTGGAAGACGACTCTGTATCCTTGTGAGAGTAAACTTATTGATGGCTGAGAGAGGAGGCATAGGACTGATGTCTTGAGGGATTGTAACACCCTTTTCTTTGAAAATCCTCATAAGGAGACTTGGAAATACCAGCTTGGGCCTAGAGGTGGTTTTAGTTTCATCCACTATAGTATCAAAAATGTGGGAGCTGATATCAATAAATGTTTTCTCTTTGAGCTCCATAAGAAAGATGGCTCTGGCATTTGTCAGTGTAGTCAATTTCCTTATAGGGTACAGGTTGTACATCATTATGGTGGTTAAACATCTCATGTCTTTGGGAAAATCAGCAGTGTTGAGACATCTCTTTTCTATAACTCCTCCAATCCTTTTCTGGACAGTTTCTAGAGAAAGCATTCTGTCCTTGTAGTTAGTGAATTCATAATCTTCTAAACCCTCCAGCCCTAGAACCTTATCAATATCATGAGCATCTAAAGTAAACTCCTTTTTTCTTACCTAACAATTTAGGTCATCCTCCCTTATCACAGCATTTGCATAGAATTCTCTAATTAAAGGCTTACATACTAAAGGTAGGTCACCCAGAAGTTTCTCCCAGCCTCTTCCTTCAAAGCATTGTGGAATGAAGGTATCCTTTAATTCATGTTAAGTCCACAAACCTCTCTTGGATAATTGTTCCCTTTTATGAAGGAATCTATGTATCTCTCAAAATGCTTGACTGACCTAAACAGGTTGTTATCCATTTTCGATCTTTTATCAGCCTTCTTAGCAGGAGTCTTCTTCTTGGAAGATGTGGAAGCCATATGTAAACACTCAGAAAAGTCCACAACAAAGGCAAAACACAATATGTGGAAGTATACTCAAATTAGTAACCATGTAATTATAAGGAAGAACAGAGTGTTAGTCAACACACAAAGTAAGAATAGGTGAAAAAAATAAGACATCACATAGTGACAGCTAATCAAACAAGTTCAGTCTATAAGGATGAAACTTTCATACAGACAAAGGAGAGCATATGACACTGATACCAGTCTCAAAGAACATGGAATATGCAATAGACTCACACAAGAAATGGCAACACAAACACAGAGCAGTGTAAATCACATAGAAATAAGGACAAACACTATGCAATCCCCAATTTTTCCTTTAGGGAAACATCACAGAAAGATCAAATACCAAAAACCCAATAGATATAAGCACACAACTATCAAAGTTCAGACCCAAGAGAATCACAATGAAGCAAAGTCATGAGAATAAACATAATCAGCACCAAGAGATAACAAATCAAACCAGTATTTTAAGCACAAACATATTCGAATACCCAAATTGCAACCCACCATTAAAAACACATAGATTGAAGAATCTTATCACTTAAAGCATGAAATGTGAAGTGAAATCAAGAAAACCCATACCTTTTTCTTGATGATTGATGCTGAAATGATGATTTCCCAAAATAGAAGCACAGAGTGTTCAGAGAGAAAAGTTTAGAAGACAATGAACAGTCACTTGATTTTCGAGGGAAAAAATGAAAAAATTTTGAAAAACTGTCTTTAAAACGCAAAACACGCATTTTTCGCGACTTGATCAAGTCGCCAATAAGTCGCCAGGGCAAGCCGCGAAACACTGTGAAGGTAAGATTCTAGAAAAAATCTACTAAGTGTTTTTCGCGACTAGAAGGTCTACTCGCGAATGAGTCGCGAGCTGAGCCGCGAAAATCTCTGAGTAACCTCCGCGATTTGACCTTCCACCCACGAACAAGCCGCCAAAATGAGCCGCGAAAAACTGCAAAACTCAAATTTTGAAAAATTTCTAAGTCTTTTTCGCGACTAGGATATTGACACACCAATGAGCCGTGAAAAATCTCTGAGAGGGCTCGTGACTGGGTCTTGCGACTGGGCTAACCCGTGACTTAGTCGCCAAAACAGGGCAACACTGTTTTTTTGAAAAAAAGACAATTTTTGTAAAAACAAAGTACTTTCCAAAAACAACTCAAACACTCAAAATTTTTTTTGTGTTTGATCAAACAAAGATTGAGTATGTGAAAACACATTTAATCAAGTACAATCACACAAATGAATATGGCATTCATTGAACATAGACTTGTGTGTTGTGTGTGGATATCAAAAATAAGATAGTCCTTAGTCCAATGTGAAGCTTCAATAATCAATTCAATCAAGGCATACACAATTAGCACTAGATAATGTGACCTATCTCAATTATAGAAACATGCATATATGACCTCTCACAAGAACTTGATTACATTCTTTGAAACTTTTCATTTGGCTCCAATTTTAACATATCATTTGCACTTTTTGAGCAAAGAAAATCTCATTGTGAGATAGATGCCTGAAATTTTTGATATTTCAATTTATGAGTTAGCCTTTGGCTTTTTGGGCATCAAACACTTTATTTTGGTCGCTTTCCCCTTTTTCCTAGTCAAATACTAGTATGTGTGACAGGCTTTTGCAGTTCTATATCTCTTTTCATTTAGAGATTTACATTTAGAGAGCTCTTTTAAGCAAAAAAAAAAAAAAGTGTGGGAAGATATATAGGCATGAGTCTATGCATGTCTCAAGATCAACAAAACCGTTCACTAATCATTCATGACAAGGTTGAAGATCTATTTACAACAGTCACATAGATTTCAGAATTTTTCCCACAATGATATAAGTGCATAGAAGACAAGCTAAGCTCGTAGATGCACAAAACCATTAGTACAAAGGTACAAGGCAAAACATGATTTGAGACAAAAACTCAACAAAGTTGATCAAACTTTTTGGATTTTCTACCTTTTATGTGTTTTTGGATTTTTAACACAAAGACAGTAAAAGGTTGATCAAAAACATAACAGAAATGTAGAAATATTTAAGTAAGAACACACAAACAAAAATTTCCAACTTAAATCAACAAGAAGTAAAACAACCAAGCATATACACACAATATGGGAAGTATTAATGCATGGACATGTTGTAATGCTTATGCATGAGTACCCTTCGTCACCCACACATCACGTGCGTTTGGGGTGATATCCTTAACGGATTGGGTATGAGAATTAAGACTATCAAACCTTCGTGTGAAGCTTTCAAAACAGTTGGTGAAGGCACCGATCATTTTCATGACGTCCGTCATTCCTTGATCATGGTTTTGACTTCTTGGTTGCTCAACACCCCAAGACCTCTTATCATTTCTTCTTCCTCGTGATCGAGATGTGCTTGCATTGTTGTCAGCTTTCAGCTTTTGACAGTTGGGTCTAGTATGTCCTCGCAGTCCGCAATAGTGACACACATAATCAGTTCTAGGACCCCGTTGTGGTCTTGAGAGAGATCTTGCTCTGGTTTCGTGTCTACCCACAGATTGATTTCAGGGCTTATTCACCATCCGTTGCTCAATTACATTCTTCTTCTCAACCTTAACATTCTCAGGGATGGCCTCTTCTACAATCGGCTCTATGGCCTTCACAAATTTTATTTCTTTGGTAGCTTTAACCGATGAGCTACTCCTTCCGGTATATCTCAATCCGAACTTGTCTGAGGAATGTTTTTGGGATGAGATAATATCATCCAACTTTCTAGAGGAGACCCTTTCTATCTTGGCTTGTGCTTGCACCACCTCTTGCTCAAGGAATCTTACTTTGGTATAAGCTTCCGATAGCTCACCATTTAGTGTCTCAATTTCACACTTTGCCTCCTTATATCTAGCAAGAAGACTTTTGTAGTCCTTTTCAGTCCTTTTCATCTTCTTCACAGCCGCCTTTGCAACCTTTGCGTACTCACCCGATTTCTCAAGGAGTAAATTGTAATTTTCTTGAAGGCTGGCTGTATTTCCATCCTCTTCGGCATCTGATTCTTCAACAATCCCTAAGAATTCATCATTGCTGTGTTCTCCAAGTTCTTGTACAAGTTGATTCAAGTCCTCCGAGGACTCCACATGAGCAATGGTCATGAATGCTGAGAAATTTCCTTCTCCATCACAGCTCTCTTCAGAATCAGAATTTGATGAGTCCAAATCACTTAATGTAATGGCATAGGCCTTTCCCTTCGACTTCAAATAATTGGGGCATTCCTTTTTAAAATACCCATGTCCATTACATTCAAAACATGTAATTCCTTGTGAGGATTGAGAATCTTTACCATCTCTTCTTCGGAACTCTTTCTTCTCATTCTTAGAGCTCTGAAATTTTCCCTTGTTACCAAATTTCCCATTGTTCTTGAGTTTTAGGAATTTCCGGAAATTCTTTACAAGATACGCCACATCCTTGTCCACCGTATCCTCTTCCGAAGAGTCATGAGACACCATTCTCTCATCAATTGTCTTCAGAGCAAGGGATTTGCTCTCCTTCACTGTCAGAAGGGACAACTCATATGTCTGTAGAGAACCAACCAGCTCTTGAACCTTGATTTCGTCAAGATCTTTGCTCTCTTCAATGGCTGTAACTTTGGGTCGGAAACTTTCTGGTAGTGACCGGAGGATCTTCCTCACAATCTTCGAGTCCTCTGTCTTTTCTCCCAAGTTAAATTTACCAACAACCACTTCATTCAATTTGCTGTAAAACGAATCAAAGGACTCATCCTCACTCATCTCTAACTCCTCAAAGCGAGTGGTCAACATTTGAAGTTTGGTGTCCTTTACTTTCTTAGTACCCTCATAGGTAGTTTCTAAAATTTCCCAAGCTTCTTTGGCTACTATCATATGCGAGATCCTGTGAAATTCATCAGGGGACACACCACAAAAAATAGCATTTAAAGCCTTACTATTAGCGTTGGCTTCCGCGAGAGCTGCCTTATCCCAAGTGGACTTAGGAGTCTCCGGCTTAATCCAACCTATCTCAACTGCATCCCAAACAGTGTCATCGATAGAGCATAAGAATGCTCTCATTCTAACTTTCCAGAATGCATAATTGTTCCCATCAAAAAATGGTGGAACATTGAGCAATTGAGACCTATCCATCTCAACAGGGGTCAGGGATCACACTTAGGTGTTTAAACCACAACAAGTGTACCCGCTCTGATACCAATTGAAAGTTTAAAATGGGTATACAACACCCTTGAACGTTTAGACCCCAAATACAAAAATACCAATTCAAGCTTTTATCAAACAATCAATGTGCGGAATATGATAACAAACTTATAACAGAATTGATAACAATCTAAGCCAAATATAAACACATCCACAGCAGTAAATATAAGGCAAAGATAAGAGAAGGAAGATGCAAACACTCAGACAACACACGATGTGTTATCGAAGAGGAAATCGAAGCCCTCGGCGTAAAACCTCTCCGCCGCCCTCCAAGCGGTCAATAATCCACTAGAAAATGTAGTTGGAATACATGAACAGCAATAGACCCTCCAAGCCTAATCTATCCAAGTACCTAAGCCCTCCAAGCTTCTTGCTCCAACGAGGTTGCACCAAACCTTTTTCTTTTCTAGCTTACTGGATTCCGCTACTAGACCATAGCATCAACCAATGTAAATTGGTTCCTTCTTAACTGCTTCCCAACAGTACCAAATAGACCTTCTCACAGACGTGGGTGTGGTGAGATAAGGATTTGGCTAAAATCCTCTCAAGGTTATAACAATGGAGAGGAAGAGAGTAGAGGAATTTGTAGAGTCTCTAAGGTTAAGATTGTGGATGAATCAATCTTGTGTTTCTCTAGGGTTTCTCTCACAAAATTCTCTCTGGAAGCTCTCTCAATATGGTGGGTATAAGGGTGTATATATAGTAGGGTGAGAATGGAATGCAAAACGTTAGTTTTTGCCAAACAGGGCATTTTGGCGACTTGAGCTCGCGGCTTGTCCAAGTCGCGAGTTCAAGCCACGACATAACAGCCTGGCCAGCCTGGGATTTTTGTCCTGCAGTGTGACAGCTGGCGCGACCCTTCAGCTTCCCTGTGTGCAGCTCACGTGCCTGCCTTTGGCGGCTTGCCAGTCACGATCCACTCGTTAGTCCTAGCCGCGAAACTCTGTTTTTCTTACACACTCTTGAGCTTTTCTTCACAACTTCTCACACACTACCCTTACAATTTTCCTACCTAAATACAGGGTTACTAAGTGCTAAATTACTGCAAATTGGTCACGGAATAAAACCAATAAGATGGTTGATTAAATTCAACCTTACACTTTCCTCTTTCTCTTTTCTCTAAATTTAAGTTTTTCAATGGAAACCAAACAAAGGAAAGGCAACCTACTTAATGATGAAAACAGAGGAAATATTTCTCTCTTTTTTAAAAAAAAAATTTGGAAATATATTTAGGTTATGGTATTGTGGTATGATTGGTTTTGATTTAGGAAGAACAGATGCTTGACATTGATTTGTAAAGCCTTTGCTTTTTTTAATTAGGGTTATTTTAGGCAGGGTACCGATGGTTGTTTTTCTTTGATTTTTTAAATTCCCCAATTTAAATTATTTAACAAATTTACCATCTTTGGCTCACATATTTGTTTCACGTTGACCTTTGGTTCTTTGTAGTTCAATTTTCAGTAGTTTTAGCTGTGTTTCTCTTTGTATCTGTAATTGAGTTTGTGCACACACTTAGATAAGTCTTTGGGTTCGAAACTCTGTAACTGAGTTTAGTAAAATCAATTTGATTTTTTTTTTTTTTTTTGTGGAAATTGAGCTATGGGTTTCAATTTGTTTAGTTGTGTTCTGTTTGTGTGTATATGTGTACATAATATGTATGTATTTAAGCTTCGTTGAAATTAATGCTATGTGTTTCATATTGTTCTGTCGGTTTTGTATTCTATGACTAGGTTTCTGTGTTTGTGTGGTTGGCTTCAATGTTTTGCTTAATGAAATGATTTGGGACAAGAAATTTTCTAAACTCTGTTTTTAGTTTTTAACTGCCTTGATTTAAAGCTTTGAGAACTTCTGATTTGTTCACTTGATTGTCATTTACTTTTATGCCAAAACTGATAGAACTACACTAAACTTGATTTAAAGCTTTTTTTGAGTTGTGTTTAGAAAAGATGTATTTTCTTTTATGCATGTTGTAGACATTCATTACGTTAAGGTTAGACATTCATTACATTGTTCAGATTGTGTGTTGCAACACAATCTAAATTTTATATGTTGTAGATTTTTTGTAGGCCATGTGACCCAAGTGTTTAAAACTTTTTTCAACACAAACAGAAAATTGTAGAGGGTAGCTTAACATTGTTAAAATTTTAGAAGCCGAAAGTTGTAAGTCAAACTTAATGTTGATTGAATAGTAGTTTTAGCTGTGTTTCTCTTTGTATCTATAATTGAGTTTGTGCACACACTTAGATAAGTCTTTGAGTTTGGAACTCTATAATTGAGTTTAGTAGTGTGTTTTGACGATAATATTTTTTGAAGTGAGTCACATCTTCAATATTTTAAATAGATATTAAAATGGTGATAATCAATTTGAAATTTTTTTTTTTTTTGGTGGAAACTGAGCTATGGGTTTGAATTTGTTTAGTGGAAACTGAGCAAAATTGGTGTGGAGTACATTTTTGGCTTTTGTGGAGTTATCAGCTTGCTTTCATCACACAACATTCCTGATAATCTTAGCGAAATTGGTGTGGAGTACGTTGAGGTTAGACATTCATTACATTGTTCAGATTGTGTGTCACAACACAATCTAAATTTTATATGTTGAGGATGCTATGCTACCTTAGCGAAATTGGTGTAGGTAGATTTTTTGTAGCCCATGTGACCCAAGTGTTTAAAACATTTTTCAACACAAACAAAAAATTGTAGAGTTTTTCAGATTTGAATATTGTTCAGATTTTTTGTCTTCAAACACATGAACGTATGGACATGCAAGGTATGATGTAGTTGACACATTGATTAGATAAGATACATTCAAATACTTTCAAGGCTACAAAACTATAACTGAAAGTAACTGCATAAAACAAAATAGAATTCTTAAATCCATTAGAGGATTTAGTTTAGGCTTTTGCTTTTAATTTCTGGGTTCCTTTGCCTCTATAAATTACTGGTCACTATGGAAAACATGAGTTGAAGTTTGCTGACAGCAGCAACTATGGTGATGCAGGTGATTTTTTTTTTCATTGGATAGAAACATTGAAATTTTTATGCTAATCTCTTTAATTCTTGAAGAAAATAACATATATAGGAAGAGTTTTTTTTTTTTTTTTTTTTTCTTTTTTAATGAGGGTAAGCTGCCTGCTCTCACAATCAAATTGTTTGATGATACGAAGGAGATTAAAAAAGAAAGGAAGAATTAAGTTCAAACAAATAGGGTATTTGAATATTGTAGTCATAGAATTGAGAACATCTGTTTCAGTATCATGTTGATAACCTTATGTACATTTTGGAAGGTACATATTGTACTTTGTAGTGAAAGGAGAAATTGGAGTTCTTTCTCAAGTGCAAATTTCTTGATTGATGCCTCAAAAAACTGTGTTTGAAGCTAAGAAGCATGGGTGCATTTCAGGATTCGGGTGCGGGTGCGAGTGCGGCAATTAAAAAATTATTAAAAAAAATTTTTATTTATATTTTCTATATATTTTAACTATTAAAATATTTTTAAAAAACATATTACTATGGCCTTGGTTCACAAAACAAAGAAAGAAGAAGGCAAGAAACACAAAACAAAACAAAAAACAATTAGTTTTGACATTGGCGGAGATCAAATCTCAAATCTTATTAAACAAACTGAAACCCATCATTAAAAGTTAAAACAAATGGTTAATTTATAGTGCATCTGCATTACTGGGCATAGCAACTTAGGCTAAGACGCTGAAATGGACCATAGTGTGAACTCGGCCCAATTCATTGGGCCTATTACAACTACCACTCTTTCTCTTTAGGCCCAATAATAAATATGATCTCCCTGTTTTCAACACCGTCACCTTCCTGGGAAAATCATGGATTTTCCGGTACTATCTCAATCCAACTCCCTTCGTTTTCCATAAGATTTTCTCGAGAAGCCAAAGCCCTACTTTCCAATACATCACATCAGGACTCCTCAATCAGTAGCATAAAATGTAAGGTCAAGGACCGATTTCGGCCTGTTTCGGCCATTTCGGTCAGTTTTGGCCTCCAGCCGAAACGATCCAATTCGGCCGATACGACCCTATTCCGACCGAATCGGCCAGGTTCAGCGCGAATTGAAGCCAAGTTGGTATGAATCGGAGCTGTTGTTCGTAAAGGTAGTCTTTTGGTTTAAATTGATGTGATCATTTTTTGGATAAATAATTTAGCTGTTGAGATTTGCCTTTCATAGTTTTTTAATTACCACTACGTAATCTGGAATTTATGATTATTTGAGAGCCTCCTATAGAGTTTCTTCTATATAGGGAATTACATCATTGTACTAGCGAGTGTCTTGATTATTGATTCATATAGCATTTGCTGGCTAGGTTTGGCTGGTGATTTCAATCTGGTTATTTTTTTAATAATTTAATAATTACAATAACGGAGAGAGAAATTACTTTTTGTTATTATTTAGATATCCAGATAATGGAGGAGGGAGATGTGAAAATGGAACCACAAGCATAGGAATTGGGCACCACAAAAAAAATACTATTACCACTAAAATTGGTTTAGATTGGGCTTTTGGGCTCATCAACCCATGTGAAAAACTTGAATTTCACTTTTTGATCATTAGAAGTTGCTCTATAATTATAATTATGAATTATTTATGAAGTTAGTGTTCGGCCATTGACCCAACCCTAATTGAAACAAAAAAATCAGGCTTTTTCCAATTCTTTTTCCAACCTGATTTTTAAAAATAGGGAGGAAAAAAAAAAAACTAGTGTGCATTGTATCAATACTTGTCAATTCTTAAAATAAATCATCTTAACTTAATGGCACCTTTTTTTGGGCTAGATCCAATATGCCTTGTTGGAAGTCCAAAAACTTTGAACATGACCTTGAAAATGAACTAGGGGTTGTTGGAAGTTATCACTTTTCTAGCTTTGTCGTATCAATGTGAGCCTGATTATTTATAAACCAATTCCAAACAATATAGCCTTAAAGTGCAGTAGCGTTTATACTGGAAACCAGAATAATTTGGTGACTGAAAAGATTTTATACATTTGTCATTGTGGCATTTAATCTCGTATAGACTTTCATATTTCTTTAGTTGTGATCAAAGCATATTCTCAGTAGGTGGACTATGCATGTACACACTAAAAAATTTATGGTGTGTTTTTATATTAGAATCATATCCCCTTTCCTTTGTGTGTATTTATTTCTCAAAAAAAAAAAAAAAAAAAAAATGGTGGACTAAAGACCAAGAGCTTTATAATTAGCTCAATGACATTACCTAATATTTTCAACAGAGATGTCCATGATTTGAATCTATCATCTCTCACTTAAAAATGAGTATTAAAAAAAAAATTCTTTTATACAGAACATGCTTTGTTTCTTTTAAAAATAAATAAATATCCTCTTTGACCAATTTAATAGGCCACTTCATCCCAACTTTTTTTTTTTTTAATAAGAAACTTGTAACTTTATTTAAACGAAGATAAATTCAATACATCATGAGCAATAGCTAATTCAATCAACGATGGTTTTTCTTCTATCTATGTTGCAAAATTATCACTATTAACTCTATCTTTGGCATACTTTGCCAATATATGAGCTGACCTATTGTCTTGACGCCTAACATGAGACACTTGAGCTAATCAAAAATATTGAAACTTAAGAGATACCCCGGCCAAGATATTTGAGATAATCATAGGTGGTGTACATAACCCCAAAAGAGCATCAGATACAATGTTGGAGTCACATTCAAAGATCACTTCTCTTATACCTACATCCCAAGCAAACGAAACCCCAACCTCCATAGCTTTTGCTTCGATCTCCAAAGGTCCCAGCGGCTGTTGAATTTGTTTGCTTAAAGCTGCTATTACCTCTCATTCATAATCTTGGATCACAACACCCATCCCAGCTTGGCAAGATTGACTAAAAACCGTCCCATCCACATTCACCTTGTAGCTAGGTGTAATCGGAGCTACCCAGATTTCCTGCACGTCTTCCTTTGGCTGGGAAATAGACTGTTTAGCTGTTTGAAATTCATCCAACAACACCCGAGCTCTCTGCACTACCAGATTCGCAGATTGTCCTGGGCTCCTATGTCGAGCTGCATTTCGATTATGCTACGTACTGCATGCAATCATAAATAGCATCTCTACAAAGTCATTCCCCACATGCTAGTTAAAAATGAGATACCAGACTAGATCAACAAATTCATTGTACCTGACTCCTTGTGTTTTGAAGATAATGCCAAATTGGACCCATACTTCACGAGCTGCCTCACACTCCCAAAAAAATATGCCCACACATGCTTCACACATATCATCATCAATAACTTGCCTATGACACAAGTTCACCTTCGTGGGAATAATATTTCGGCACACCCGCCAGGCAAAGGACTTAATTTTATTCGGTACATTTAAGCTCCAAAGTCTCCTCCAAAATGTTATGTGATCCTCACCATTCGAAGATCACTCCATGCACGTCGCCATAGAATGAGCCACTGCAATATTGTACGCACTATGAACTGTAAAGTTTCCCTTTGAGGTGAAAGCCCATACCAACTTGTCCTGTGGCATGCGAACTCTCAAAGAAATGCTCAGGATGGAATGAACATCGGCCGAAAGAAAAACCTGTCTCACTAGTTCATCATGCCATCCACCAGTCACTGGGTCAAAGAGTAGGCTAACTGAGGATTGATCTAGTAAAGTATTCAATCTAGTAAGCACACTGAATGTGGCCAGCCCATTAAGCCATTTATCTACCCAAATATCAATTGAAGCTCCATTACCCTCTTGCTATTTACACCCTCTTCGAACAATATTCTGTGCCGCCAAAATGCTCCTCCATTTATAAGATGGACGAGACCCCAGTTTTGCCCCAAGAAAATCGTTATCCGAAAAGTATTCAGACTTCAAAACTCTATAAACCAAAGATGACGTATTGGTTTGAAGCCTCCATCCTTGTTTTGCTAAAAGTGCAAGATTAAAAGCTTTAAGGTCATGAAAGCCTAAGCCACCCTCCTCATTTGGGGTACAAACTTTATCCCAACTAAACCAAGCCATCTTAGCCTTTTCATTTGTTTGTCCCCACCAAAATTTTCAAACCATGCCAGTCATTTCATCGCATAAAGTATTTGAAAGTTTAAAAACACTTATAATGTATGTAGGAATTGCTTGAGCTACCGCTTTAATAAGAATCTCCTTTCTTGCCTGTGACAACATTTTTTCCTTCCACCCTGATAGCTTATTATCCAACCTCTCTTTTAGTTGCCGAAAGGCATTACTCTTGAATTCACCTACTAAGGATGGTAAACCTAAGTAAGTCTCATGTTGATGGATCACCTCTGCCCCAAACCTGTGTTTGATGTCATCTTGAATATCATGTGGTGTATTACTATTGAAGAATAAGGCTGTCTTCTCTCAGTTCAATTGTTGGCCTGATTCATTCTTATATGCCTCCAAAGTTTTCTCAAGACTAGAACAGTCCTCCCTCGTGGCTAGGCAAAAAATAAGGCTATCATTTGCAAAGTACAAGTGTGAAATTTCTATTCCCCTTGAACAAGTAGCTACTCCCCTTCATTTGGCCATCCACCACAGATTTCTTTAACATTGCAAACAGACCCTCTACATAAATCAAAAATAAATATGGCGATAGATAGTCTCCTTGGTGCAAACCCCAAGAGTAATGTGCCATATTGGCCTTCCATCAATTTTGATGGAATAAGAGACAGATGTGTTTACAAAAAGAGTACTTATTTAAATTGACATGTAATAAGACTTTCCTCCAAATTAATTAGGAGGAAAAATATACCATTTTTGTGATTTTTATCTAATAAGCCACTAACCTGTCACATTGCACTGACAAATGGAGAAGATGCTTTTCCTCAAATGGCCAAAAATTTTCAATGATATCATTGCCTGCATAGTAATGCCTCCATTGAACTGTGCCCATGAAGTGCTTTTCTTGTGATTTTAGGTTCAAGATCTGCTTAATCTTTTATCTGAAACATTGAAACTTCAAATGTTAAACACTTATAAAGGCCTAAAGATGTGAACTTTTTTTTTAAAATTTTTATTTTTTAAGAAATAAAAAATGTGAACTTTTTATTTTTATTTTTTATTTTATAGAAAACGTTTCACATTTTTGGTTCCTCAAAAAATAAAAATAAATATATGTTACGTTTTCCTAGATTACGATGGCCAAAATGGGAATGAGCTTTGGGTAATTATTAACTGTATATCTATAAAAATGGATTGCTAAAAAAATTTAGTTCATGATTAATAATAAATGATTTTAATACTATGAATATGAAAGAACATAGGATTTAGTTTTGTTGAGTTAAAGTTAATTTATAAGATAATACTTTTTTTACTTAAGAATTTTTTTTTCTTTTTTTTTTTTTTTGGAGAAACTTTTACATAAGAATTTGTTATATTAACTTGGCCCCCTTGAAAAAAATCTCTAGCTCAACCACTGATCACACGTACCTGGTCCTAATCATAGAAATGCATATTAACAGTTAAATCTTGATTCAGTTATACTTTTTTAATTGGATGACCTGATTTAAGCACATGATACATAGTTTTGACCGTTAGAATTTTTTTTTTTTTTTTTTCATTTTTCTTACATCATGAAATAACAGTTTTATTATTGAAACAAGGTTATACGAATGTTGCAAAACGGGGATCTCTAGATTCTCTACAAGTTGAGCTAGTGTCACCTCACCAATTAGTGCATGGGATATCACATCTATTTGAGATAACTTGTGAAATGGCTTTGCGATTCTTTCTGCATTCTAATTTCCTCCTTTTAGCTGTAATTAGTTTTAGTTGGAAATATATGATCAAGTTGCACCATGCTTATGCCAAATTTGGTATTAATTGAATGTTAGTATATACTATTTGACCCATAATTTCATATTTTAAGTATAATTTAAAAATTTATAAAACACTCATGTTTTAAATATATCTAATATGTAACCCGTGCATACGCACGAGAATGGAATGATACATTGTAGTGGTGCTATTGATGTTAGCTTGGGTTATTAAACATATAAGACATCAGTTCGACCAGGACATTTAGAGGTACTAAAATGGTTTTTTCCTTACAATTTTCATGATATTAGGTGCGTCAAGTTTCTCATTACATTGCTATTATATATAAAATTTTGAAAATCATTATTGGATACTACATATATATACAATATTAATTCACAATCATTGTACGTGAAATTCTATATTGAATAGGGATAAATGCATGGAATCGTTTAGCTCAATTACAATTTTTTAGGTTCAAGATCTTCGCATACAAAATATCTGAATAGAAACAATATAAAAGAAATGCTCATTAGTTTAGAGAAACAATAACAGCAAAAATTTGAACAATTTAATTTTTATGGGAAGCTAACAAAGGCAAAATCTAATTTTGATTCTAATTGAATTTTCTCTAAGTTTTGGTTTAATATATATATATATATATATATATATATATAGATAACCTAGTTAGTAATGGACCGTACATATATAGTCATGGTATATTATATAAATAACTTATAAATTTGAATTATTTTTAGTTACACAAAAAAATGGCTCATAAATATAAAATCATTCAAACTCTCTTTTCCTCTTAATTTTATTTATAGAGTTAGATATATGTTTAGGTTCTTTTTTTTTTTTTTTTTTAATGGTTTATTTATATTGGATTCCTCGTTTTCTATACTGAATTAACTCACTTGACACAAAAATTAAAAAACTTAGATTATATGAGATACATGGCGCAAAATTAAATTCTAATTAAAATCTAATTTTTACGTTGAATTAACTCACTTAGTACAAAAATTTAAAAGCTTAGATTAGATGAGACATGCGACGCAAAATTAAACTCTAATTGAATTTTCTCTCTGTTTTGGCTATTAATATATATATATATATATATATATATGAACAAGATGAGCACAATGATGGAGATGAATCCAGTCAACAGGCTCTTCTTTCTGATAAAGGTATTGCTGATGTTTTCACTGATTCAAAACTTAATATTGTTAAGAAATTGCTTCCTCCAAAATGGTTTACAAAAGTTAAAATTGTTGTTTCCCATGATTACCATTTCAATGTCATTGCAATGATTGATTCTTGTGCAGATATGAACTGTATCCAGGAAGGATTGATCCCTTCCAAATATTTTGAAAAATCCACTAAAAGACTTGTTTCTACTAATGGTACTCAAATGAAGATATATATATATATATATATATTAATGATGCCAAAAATCGTCAATCGTTGAGATCGTCCAGACGACTCCAGCATAACCTGCAAGATGACAAGAAAGTGAAACGAATAGGTCACCGACGTGGTCCCAGCCGTCGAGCCTTCAATGGCAAAGTTAGGATGAGAGGGAGAGAGCTTAATAACAATGCTGATAAGGGTGTTTCTTTTTTATCATCTTACCTTTGGTTGGATGTGCTTTATATAAGCCTCTGTTCTCCTAGCCGTTGGAAGGCCATTAATGGCAGATTAATTCCTTGTCTAAGTAATGTCTCTAACAGTCAATGCTAGGATACTAAGACCTTTTGGATTTTGCTCCCTTTACTTCATCTAATCGTAACGACTTAGTCAATAAAGGCTTCATTTATGGCTTGTTCCTCGTCCACTACCATGTCTGGATGAGCAATACTTGCTCGTTGGGCTCTTTTTGGGCATAGTGAAATCGACAATGAAATTTTACTAACACATGGGCTTTTATGGCTGTCCAAGGTTTGTACTCGATGTCGAATTGTCTCAGTTCAACTGCCTATTGTATCATTTGGCCTGTTGCTTCTAGTTTGTTCATCACTTTTTTGATGGGTTGGTCCGTCATGACGAGGATTGGATTTGCTCGAAAGTAAGGACGCAACTTCCGAGAAGCGACGATCAAAGCGAAAGTAATTTTCTCGATGCATGGATATTTTGCCTCCGCTGCCTGGAAAGCTTGACTAACGTAATATACAAGGCCCTGGATACTTAATTCCTCCCGAATTAGGGTTGCGCTCACCGTGGCAAAGACGGATAGGTACATGAATAGGTCTTCGCCTTCCTTAGACAGACTTAACAATGGCAGGTTACCCAGATAACGCTTCAACTCCTGAAATGCTGCCTCGCATTCATCAGTCCATGTGAAGGCCTATTTGAGAGTTTTGAAAAAGGGGAGGCACTTTTTCGTTGCCCTTGATACGAAGTGATTGAGAGCCGCCACTCTCCCCGTCAACTTCTGTACCTCCTTGACGTTCTTAGGTGAGGCCATTTCTAGTATGGCTTTCACTTTCTGTGGGTTGGCTTATATTCCTCATTGTGACACCATGAAGCCAAGGAATTTTCCTGAAGAAACTCCAAAAGCACACTTTGTTGGGTTCAACCTCATCTGGTACCGTTTTAAGGTCTCGAAGGTTTCCTCAAGGTTGTCCAAATGATTTTCTACCTCCTTGCTCTGGATGAGCATATTGTCCACGTACACCTCCACGTTTCTCTTGATTTTTTTACTGAACATTTAGTTCACTAACCTTTGATAAGTAACTCCTGTGTTCCTCAATCCGAATGGTATAACCCTATAACAGTAGAGTCCTTGACTAGTGATAAAGGCCATCTTCTCTTGATCTTCTTCTGACATCTAGATCTGGTTGTACCTTGAAAACGCGTCCATAAATGTTAGGAGCTTGTGTCCTACCGTAGAATCAACAAGTTAGTCAATTCGTGGTAAGGGGAAGATGTCCTTTAGGCAGGCTTGGTTTAGATTTGTGAAATCCACACACATCCTCCATTTCTCGTTTGCTTTCTTCACCATGACGATGTCGGCCAGCTACTTAGTGTAGTATACCTCTCGGATGAATTTAGCCACTAGGAGTTTATTGACCTAGTCCATGATGTCCTTGTTCCTTTCGAGTGTGAAGAATCTTCTTCTCTGATGGACAGGCTTTTTCTCTAGATCCACGTTTAGCCGATGTTGGATAATGTCCTTTAAAATGCCAGGCATGTCTTCATGGCTCCACGCGAATACATCCAAGTTTCTTTTCAGGAATTCCACTATTCCTTTTTTCATATTAGGATCAAGGTTTATTCCTATGTTTGTCACCTTCGCAGGCTCCCCTTCCTCCAATTCAACTGTCTCTAATGCTTCCATTGTCTCTAGGCTCTTTAGTTCAATCATCCACGTGTGATTCTCTTTTGACACTAATACTGCTTGATAACATTCACGAGCCAGAACTTGGTCCCCTTTGATTACTTCTACCCCATTTTCCATAGGGAATTTTACCTTTAAGCAATATGTTGAGGTTGCGGCTTTCTAATGGTTAAGGGTTGGTCGTCTAGTAATTACATTGTATGACAAGGGACAATCTACCACTAAGAAATTAAGCTGCCTTGTTATCTGTTGGGGATATGTGCCTTTTGACACTAATACTGCTTAATAACGTTCACGAGCCAAAACTTGGTCCCCCTTGATTACTCCTACCCTATTTTCCATGGGCAATTTTACCTTTAAGCAGTATGTTGAGGTTGCGGCTTTCCAATGGTTAAGGGTTAGTCGTCCAATAATTACATTGTATGATGAGGCAAAACCTACCACCAAGAAATTAAGCTGCGTTGTTATCTGTTGGGGATATGTGCCAGCTGTAACCGTCAAGGTCACTATTCCCTTCGGATAAACCCTATCTCCACTGAAACTGACGAAGGGAGACTCGAATGGACGAAGCTTGTTAGGGTCTACTTTCAACTGTTGAAAAGTGGAGAGGCAAATGATATCTGCGAAGCTTCCATTATCTACCAAGATCCTTCTAGTGTTGAACCATTTTACCATAAGCATGATGACCAGGGGGTCGTCATGTGGTTGCTTTACCCCTCTAGCGTCTTCTTCTGAAAAAACCATGTTTGCTGCCTCCCTTTTCCTGTGTTTCGTCGGTGGTGCCATATGGACACTATTAACTTGCCTCTGCTGTGACTTCTTGAGGGATTTGAAGGAGCCTCTCGTCATTGGACCACCATTGATCATCCTTATCTCTCCTATGGCACTTTTTGGCTGTTCTTGTGGCTTATTGTCATCCTTAAGCTTATCTTCTGTTTTGGTTCGACTTTCCTGCTTTGGCGTCCATAGGTGTCTTTCTTGACAAACTTTTGCTGTCTTCCTTTTTGGATCAGCTCTTCTATCTGTTCTTTGAGGTCTTTGCACTCATTAGTGTAATGCCCATGGTCTTAGTGGAAATGACAATACTTTTTCTTATTTTGGGCAATGGGTGATCAGCTCAATGGCTTCGACCACCTAAGCTGATGGTCGTCCTTAATTTGCATTAAGATTTGGTCAATGGGCATTACCAAGGGTGTGAAATTTACCATTTTTAGAGCCTTGTCGTCCCTCCGCTTGCCCCTATCATTGTCTGACGAGTGATCTTTCCTTTTCCTCTTATGCCCTTTTAGGTTGTCCTGGGAACCTGTCTTGGATGTTCGAGGTCCACCCACCTCTATTGCTGCAAGAGCATCTTCTACATTCACGTACTTTTGAGCTTTTATAAGTAAATCTATCATTGATGATGGAGGGCTCTTGGCAAGTGCCACTACAAACTCTTTAGATCTTAACCCAGTTTCGAACATTGTTAATTGTCCCTGGTCCTCGACCTCGTCCACTTCCAGCATCTCCCTGTTAAACTGCTTCACGTAGGATTTTAAAGATTCCCCTTCTCCTTGTTTAATCGTCAACAAGTGATCTGCTAGTCTCTTTTGGCGTTGCCCACCTACGAGGTGACGCACGAACAGGTTGCTGAGCTGATTAAAGTCATCAATAGAGTATTGCGCTAGCTTACTGAACCACACTCGAGCTGCTCCCTTGAGGGTAGTTGGGAAGGATTGACATACTATTTCATCTGGGGTCTATTGCAGGCTCAAGGTCATGTTAAATGTGGTGATGTGATCCAAAGGGTCCTTCAATCCGTTATACGACTCTAGCTGTGGAAGCCAAAATTTTGGTGGAAGAGGGCATTCAAGGACTCTTTGTGTGAACAAGGAATCGGTTCTTCTCACCATCCCGTCCAAATTTTTTGCCATTTTCCCTTTCATCACATTCTTGAGTTCATCCATCTCTTTCTTCATGCTTCTCAGGAGGTCGTTGCTCGCCTTATTGGACTACTCTGTTCTTCTGGAACTGTCCCTCCCTTGGCTACCTTCCGGGTCTTACGCTTCATCTTCGTTCTCGTTATTTTTGATTCTTCTTGTTAAATGGTTCTCCCTCTATTTCAACCACTGTCTCATCTCCTGGTTTTGTCTTGTGAGTTCCTCTACACTGGCCGTGAAAGCTTGGATCTGTAGCTGATTCTGGTTGTGTGGAAGATTCCATCTGGATGACAAAAAAAAAGTAGGGCAACGTATTTGTCCTTTGGATTTTGGAAAAAAGGTGTTGGTCCCCACAAATGGCGCCAAATTGATGATACCAAAAATCGTCAGTCATTGAGATCGTCTAGACGGCTCCGGCGTAACTTGCGAGGCGACAAGAAAGTGAAACGGATAGGTCACCAGCGTGGTGCCAGCCGACGAGCCTCTGATGGGAAAGTTAGGATAAGAGGGAGAGAGCTTAATATAAGCCTATGCTCTCCTAGCCGTTGGAAGGCCATTAATGGCGGATTTATTCCTTGTCTGGATAACATCTCTAACAGCCAATGCTGGGATACTGAGACCTTTTGGGTTAATGCTCCCTTTATTTCGTCCAATCGTAACGGCTCAGTCAATAAAGACTTCATTTATGGCTTGTTCCTCGTCCACTGCCATGTCTGGACGAGCAATACTTCTTGGCTCATCATATATACATATATATATATATATATATATATTTTTTTTAAAAACGTCCATAAAGTACTCAAGTTTTAAGTATAAATTTTGTTAAGTTTAGCAAAAAAAAAAAAAAAGTACAACTTTTGTTGATACAGAAAATCAATAGTTGGGTCACGCGTCCGAAGAAGTAGTGATGGAACGTCTACTTAAGCCAAGAAACCTCAAAGATTGTGTGTCAGTGTGAGTGTTTAACTCCTTTAGGTGTTATGGATGAGCTTTTATATAGGCTTTATGAGACCATTATATGATCATTTATATGTTCCCTTCCTTAAATAGGGTAATTAATAAATAACCAAGTTAGGTGAAGAATAGTAAGGTTGGAATTGGGAAATACTTTGTTGATTTCCTTTAAAAAAAAAAAAGAAAAAAAAAACCATTTTCTTTCATTATGGAGGAAGACTTATTTAGTACCTTACAGTGGATGTTCACAACTTAATCAATGATAGGGAAAAATGCCCATGCACCCCCTGAATTTTAGACTTGTTAGGAAATTTAGACCCCAGTTGATAGAATTAAAAAGTTTTAAACCCAAGTTGTTAATTAAATTTATTATGAATAAAACTTGTTAAACCAAACAAACATCAATATCATGTTAAAATCATGCAGTGAAAAAATAAATAAGACAAGATATGATGACCTAGGAAAACCAATGAAACCAACCAGTTTCACAGTAAAAAACCTAAGGGGAAACCTTCCCAAAAAGCAATCCACTATAGTAAGAGAAGTTTCAGATCTAGTACAAAACCTTTGTCCCTAGACTCTACAATCCCCGTAGATGAACTCACAGCAGAAACCTTCTACCGCTTCAGAACCTCTGAACTCTTTAATACATGAACGCCACCCTTTGATAATGGACGAATCCCAGTATGTGACTAACCAATTACGCGGATCCCAGTACGTGACTTAATCACCAACTAGAAGAAGATTGTTGGCTGAAAAGTTGTTCACTTCATCAAGAATGAAGATCAAAAAGCACTTGGTTACAAAACCCTAAGGCGCAAAGACACAGTAGCTTCTTTCAGAGAGAATAAGGCATCGATCACATTTTGCATATGTTCTCCTTGTATTCTCTTATGTGACGGCCTCTAAAATAAGCCTTTTATAGGTCTAGGGTTGTGAGAAAAGAAACCCTACACAAATACATAAGCCTAGCCCAAAAATCAGATCTGAAAATTTTGATTTTCGTAACCTTGATAGATACCTTGATAGATAGTATCTGTCGAGCCTCATTAAACCTCGATAGATAGCTAGGTGTCGAGAAGGTGTCGAGATTGCGATAACGATCAACTGAAGAGCTCGATAGATAGCCTAGCTATTGGGAGGTGTCAAGCAGCTGTCGAGCTATTTGTTCGCAGGTGTCGAGCTATCTGTCCAGCTTTAATGAACAGCTTTTCTTCACTTGTTTCTTGGTTCAATCTTCATGACTTTAATACTAGACTTGAATAACATGTTTCTTGAAATATTAAACACATCCTAGATCTACCCAAATACAAGTAAAGTGTGTTTTGTCAAAAAATTAGCCAATTACATCAAAGAATGACATATGTTCCTAACAAATGAACCACATATGTCTTAACAATCTCCCCTTTTAGCAATCCGTGACAAAACTACAACAAACAAATGAACATATGAGAGAAGCCATAAATCACTCAACTCATACTCACTTGTTATATATAATAAAATATATCCTAACACAAACTCTTGAAAAACTTTGCAAGAATAGAGTTTATGGCAAGTAGACTTTGACAAGCTATATTTCTGAAACACTTTAAACAAAACTCATCTAGGCATCTTTGTGTGAAACAAAAATAATAGATTGCATACAAATAATAAGAAACATGTGTATAAAGATAGAAAAGAAACAACACATGTAGAGACAGGTGAAGAAGACATACATCATCATATAAAGAAGATAAGTACAATGTATGTCAAAAATGGTCACAAGACCCAAAGTACAAGAAGAAAGAGGTAAACACTCCCCCTAACAAGATGAAACACATCTCCCCCTTACAGAGGCATGTATTTCTCCCCCTAACATGTAGAATCTCAAACTCCACAAATTCTCCCCCTTTTTGTCATGATTGACAAAGGGTACAAGAAGCTAGAAAGCTTTACCCAAGAAACATAAAAATGATCAAGGATGATCAAGGGGGTACAAGGAATCCATATAAATGCATAAATGTAATGAAACAAAATTCTATGGATGACAAGATAAAAGAAAGATGCAAAACCTGGGAAAAACAAATCTCTCAACAAGAAAAATGTTAAGCACATGGATCCCAAAACACACACATGCACTAAACAAGTCTAACCAATTTTATATTTCAAAAATAAGTTAAGACAGTTTAGTGAGCATACATTAACACATGTAAAACCTTGTGATAGCCAAATCACATTGTACCTGCACATGTATCAAGAGTAGCAAAGAATATTGCGTGTTGTGTGTGAAAAACACCGCAAAATTGTATAAGTGTATACATGTTATGACGATTTGAGATATGAGAAAATCACTTTAACTCACACACAATAATAACTGTTTGATGAAGACTATCACCTTCGAGGTACATCCTATAACTCCCATATCTCCTAGAATACACGCTTGCAATCATATTTAAAGCATTTTTGATCTTTTTGCTTTTTATTTTTCTTTGCATATTTTCTTTTTAAGCATATCATGCATGGGCATATAAGAGATGGAAAAGAAATACCCAATGATATTTGACATTCCAATTTTGCTATACCGAAGCACACAAATGTCATTGACATCACACTTTTGCTATGCCGAAGCATACAGATATCTGATCATGATTGGCGGGCAACAGTAGTAAGATAGTTATTTATGCCTTTCTCTTAGGATTTTCTAGTCTTACCTGTTAAAAAAAGTGATATGAGTGTTAAGTATAAAAGATCACTTAACCTTACGAGTCACAAACACGAGTCACAAAACTCACTTGCTTAGTTGTGCATAGAGATGCTCATCTAACCTACAAGAGATACAAAGTTTAGAAAATTTTGTTTCAATGGCCATCCAAGGTACACAAGTACCAATGTACACAAAAACCACACTGTTTTTGTATTTTTTTTTTTTTTCTGATTTCCCTTTTTTTTTTTTTTTTTTTTTTTTTTTTTTTTTTTTTTTTTTTTTTTTATCCTGAAAACAAAACAAAATAAAAACTAAACAACCAAACAAAAACAGACAAACAGCATGAAAGCATGAAACAAAGATGCATATGCATGAAGGCATGATAGAGAAATGCAGATGCATGAAAGCATGATTCCAAAAGCAAATAAGAAATCAAGCAAAGAGAGTCCCACTTTAGATAGAAAGAATTAAAACAAGGGACAAACAGAAAGATAATTAAGTCTTAGGATCTTTTATCATCCACACGGTACGAGTCTTTGGCCGTGTAGATGAAAAGGCACGTGTCTTAGTATGACTACTAAAGGACATAGAGGAATTAGAATTCCCCTTAAATTGAGTCAAAAAGCTCAAAGTTTTTAATAACTCACCAAGAATAGGTACAGAGCCTTTAGACAAAGGATGAGACCTATTTGACACTCGCTTATGAGGAAACAACTTGAAACAATTAGGGTGAGTGTGTCCAGCAACACCACAATGGTGACAAACATGAGCAGTTTTAGAGCTACTCGGCTTCCTAGAAGGAGGTCTAACCTTAGAGGTTGACAGAGACCTCAACTTAGGACAATTTGGCCTAATATGACCAACAATATGACAATGATGACAAATGGGGACAAATTCAGATTTATCATTCAACCTAGGAGGAGTTTTAGACATAGGTTTAGAAACGTTAGAATTAACATCAGATTATTTACCTTTGTCTATCCTAGAAATATTAGCCTTCAACTCTTGATTATTCCTTTTAAATGGAGGAATATAAAAATCCTTTTCTTTTGAGTTAGGCTCAACAACAAGTTTGGCACTAGTTAAATTTTTAACTTTAGTTTTAAATTCAACTAGTTGCTCTTCCAAACTCTTAATTTTGTCCACCTGAGATGAAATTTGATTTTTAAAATTCTCATTCAAATTATTGGCTTTATCCAATTTGCAATCAAATCATCTTTTTCAAGCTTGACCTTTTTAAGTTTAGCTTTTAATTTTGTAAAACATTCAAGAGATTTCATACAAAAATTATAAAACTTGCAATAGGCATCTTGAATATCATCACCATCATTCAACACAAGATCATGCAAATCAAAACAATCAAGAGATTCCATGACAACGGGGGTCAAGGATCACACTCAGGAAATTAATTCAATCAGAGTGAACCTGCTCTGATACCACTTGTTAGGAAATTTAAACCCTAGTTGATAGAATTAACAAGTTCTAAACCCAAGTTATTAATTAAATTTATTATGAATAAAATTTGTTAAACCAAACAAACATCAATATCATGTCAAAATCATGCAGCGGAGAAATAAATAAGACAAGATATGATGACCCAAGAAAATCAATGAAACCAACCAGTTTCACAGTAAAAAACCTGGGGGGAAACTTTCCCTAAAAGCAATCCACTATAGTAAAGAAAAGTTTCAGATCTAGTACAAAACCTTTATCCCTAGACTCTACAATCCCCGTAGATGAACTCACAGCAGAAACCTTCTACCGATTCAGAACCTCTAAACTCTTCAATATATGAACGCCACCCTTTGATGATGTACGAATCCCAGTACGTGACTAACCAATTGCGCGAATCCCAGCACACAACTTAATCACCAACTAGAAGAAGATTGTTGGCTGCAAAGTTGTTCACTTCAGCAAAAATGAAGATCAAGAAGCACTTGGTTACAAAACTCTATGGTGCAAAGACGCAGTAGCTTCTTTCAGAGAGAATAAGGCATCGGTCACCTTTTGCATATGTTCTCCTTGTGTTCTCTTATGTGATGGCCTCTAAAATAAGCCTTATATAGGTCTAGGGTTGTGAGAAAAGAAACCCTACACAAATAAATAAGCCTGGCCCAAAAATCAAATCTAAAAATTCTAATTTCCGTAACCTCGATAGATACCTCGATAGATAGTATCTGTCGAGCCTCGATAAACCTCGATAGATAGCTAGGTGTCGAGAAGCTGTCGAGGGGACAGGAGCTTTCTCGATCGATCCACCAGCTGTTGAGAAGGTGTCAAGATTACGATAACGATTAACTAAAGAGCTCGATAGATAGCCTAGCTATTGGGAGGTGTCAAGCAGCTGTCGAGCTATCTGTCCGTAGGTATCGAGCTATCTGTCCAGCTTTAATGAACAGTTTTTCTTCACTTGTTCCTTGGTTCAATCTTCATGGCTTTAATACTAGACTTGAATAACATGTTCTTTGAAGTATTAAACACATCCTAAATTTACTCAAATACAAGTAAAGTGCATTTTGTCAAAGGATTAACCAATTACATCAAAGAATGATATATGTTCCTAACAAGTGAACCACATATGTCCTAATAAGACTAGTGGCCAAGACACTCCCTTAACCTTTATATTGGCTAATTTACTTCTTAAACTTTACACAACTGTCAAATTAATACTTCCGCTAGTCTCCTGTTAATGTGATAACGGAATAGTCACGTGAGTGTCACGTGTAACTTTAAAATATAAACTCATCCCATGAAATTGAAACCCAAAGGATCTTACCCAAAAAAAAACAAACAAACAAACAAACAAACCAGCGGAGAAAGAACAACCTAGGTTTGACCGGCGGTGAAGAGGGGAGAGAGAGATGGAGAGAAACGGTGGAATTAGAGCCACCACGGCACAGCTCCGAGTTCTTTATCTGGCTATTGTCTCACCGTCCTTGTCCTACTTGCCCTCGTGGTCACAACCTCTCGCCCCTGGTATTTTTTCTTTCTTTCTTTCCAATGCAAGTATTGTTATTTCAAATTTTCAAGTACTCTCTGTTTTTCAGTTGGAATTTATTGGTTTGATTTAATTTTTTGGTTGGGGTTTTTGTGTGCTTGTTTCATAGAAGTTAATGGAAATTACAAATGAAACAAACATTAAATTTGAGTCTTTAAATTTCCATATACATATTAGGTGAGGTGATTCTTTTGTCAAATTTTCTTCTTCTTAGTGGTTCAGGTGAAGTGATTCTGTTAGTTTGATTTCTGGAGAAGAAGAAAATGATAATTTCAACAGCCCTTGAGCCTGTTCGCCTGTCAAAAATTTTACAATGGACAATATTTGATGCTATGATCCTATTGGTTTATGGTTTGCTTCATCTTTCTATTGATGAAATATTTCAATAGTTTCATCTTTCAATAGTCCTTGAGTTTGTTGGTCTCTGAAAGTTTCGCCCTTTGTGTGTTGATTTTTGAGTAGAAACTAGAAATGGCATTTTCCTGCATGGGAAAATCCATCATGTACTTCTGGTAAGTGAAGGGATTATAAGTTTCATTGCTAAGAATTGCTACTTGGGGATTTGCAACAAATAAGTAATTGTAGTGAGTAATCTTGTGTCTTATATAGAACTGCAGGTAGTTTAAGTGGTGTATTAAAAAGTTGTTGCTGGGGTTTCAACTCAAATTGTATTGAGTGATAAAACTATAATGAATTTTTAAGCAGTAGCAGAGATTGACAATACTATGGAGAAATCTCCTTCTTGGTTTTTTTAATAAAAATGTGTTAAGTGAGTAATCTTTGTCGGTTCTTGCTTATATTATGCAAGTATCATGTTGGACAAATTTGATATTTGCACTTAAAATAAAAAGGCCATCTGTATGTATTTCATCAAATTTAGCTCACTTTGAGAGTGGTATTGGTGGAATTGAGGTTTTCTAATTGAATGCAAGGATTGTGACAGGTAATTGATTGGTGGAATTCTGTCCAAAGATAAGATAGTTAGGGGGAAATTGGAGATCGCTGTGGCAAGTAAAACCAGAACTATGCTTGAAGGTCTAGCAAGAGAAGGATCATTCAGACGGTTTCTCGACAAACAAAGTTCTTTCAATGAAAAATTGGATACCAGAGCTTTCTCCAGTTGCAAATATTCTTATTCGCAGATGCTCAAATTAAGCTTGTACTTTGTACTTCTTACATGTTTTCTTTAACAATAGATGTATCTTGTAGAGTTTTGTTCTTCTATTGTTATTTGAAATTTGTTCGTAATATTGAGTTTTAATATGGACATCATGCATCCTAGCTTATTTCAAATCCATTTTTTATGGCACACATACGGTCACGGTTTTCTATTTATATTTATGCCAACAATGAAAACTGAATGATGCAAAATCCTTGGTATTTCTTCAAGTGAACTTCAAGAAAGCTTCAATGTAGAGGCTGCCAAAAGAAGGGTTTGTGATGTAATGTAATATAAAAATGTTCAAAATTATGTAATGTTCAACTTATGCAATTAATGGCATTCCATTAATATATGGGTTCCTGAAAAAGCTTATAGCTTGAAATATTAATGTATCGATCCATATTCTTTGTTATGCTCATGAGAAATATTTTTAAAAAAAATTATCAAGGAAATAGTGGAAATTTCCCCTATCAGGAAGAGGCCAATATATGACTTGCGTAAGTCATTGTGGTTTGCATTAAGTCACTACTAGGTATCAGGGCCGGCTCAACAACATTTGGGGCCTTAGGCAAAAATTTTAAATAGGCTTTTTTATAATTAAATATTAATCAAATAATATATATATATATATATTGAATTTTTTTATTTAAAATCTATTTTTCTTACTTTTTGAGATGCAAAATTACTAATTAAGTTTTTGTATTTAAGTTTTTGTAATATTTTCACCCAAACTTTCTATTTTGTTTTTTTTTAATACTAGTAACAAATTTATCCATAGATCCTTTTTGATATTCAATTTGTTTTTCCAATTTTCTCTTTTTTAGAATTTTTTCATATTCGGATAAATATTTTCTAGTAGACATTTATAATGAGAAAATATTTATAGATAACTAAAACACAATTTATAATTAAAAATGATAATTTAACTAAAAATAAAATTTAAAGTATAGAACAATAGAACCTGGTTATTGCAATTTTTCTAAAGCCGTGACCACTTTAATGTTTAAACCTGCACAAATAAAAATTAACTTAATACATGATTTAATAAATTAGTATCACTATAATACAAATGAGGTAATATGATACATGTCAAATTATTAATTGGTATAATAATTTATAATAATAAATAAAGTATTGGATAAAAAAAAAAAAAAAAAAGAAAAAAAAAAGAGAAACCGAGTAAGTTATAAAACTGTGGTCTGTGGGCTGTACTCCCTGTAATCCACTACCCCTATCATCCTATGGCTAAGTTTTAAATAAAAAACGTATCCTATCAATTCTTATGGCTGAAAAGGGTCTAGAAAGGGGCAATATTAGAAAAGCATCATAGCAAAGCTGCAAAAAACATGGCCCATCCCATCAAATTAACAATTGTGCAGTGAGTGTAAAACAAACTAAAAATATATATAATACAAGTTAAATAAATAGAAGACCAGAAGTCTTCATTTTCGGAAAGACAAGAGAAATAAGGGAAGAACTGAAGAAAAATACCTCTGGCTCCGGTGACTGCTGACTGGTAGATTGGTACGTTGGAATCAAAAAGAAAAATTTCAAGCTAGACTAACTGACTGAGTTGATTGAAAAAGATCAAGAATCAAGAAAAGAAAGGTAAGACCGTAAGAATAGATGAGAGATGAGAGATGAGAGGTTTTTCTTTTGTTTTTGAAATTTATATTCTCTATTTTAGCATATTTCAAGGTAATTACGTTGTATTATTAATGAATTTGTCTACTATTAATTTTGATTTTAGCATATTTCAAGAATGAATTAATAAATTTGTCCCCTAAAATTTAATTTTGTTAGTTGAAGTTTGACTTTTTTTTTTTTTTTTTTCCTTTTTAATCTTTTACATTTTAGGATATAATGAGGCCTTTTTAATGCATTTTATTGGCCAATAAAAGTGCTTAAATTTTTTTAATTAAAAAAAAATATAAATATATTATATATATAATTTTTTTTTACAAGTGGGGCCTTCTTTTATGGGGGGCCTTAGGCGATTGCATCACTTGCATCACCCGTAGAGCCGGCCCGGCTAGGTATATAAATTGGGGATCAAATCATTCTCCTTAGCTAACACTAAGAATGTCACCTTATTCAATCGCTTTGATTCATATATTAAGCTTAAAAATGCAATAAGCACTAAAAGATGTCTATCTCCCAATAAGGGAATAAAGTCCCAACCAAAAAATGAACATTTTCCAATTTTCCATGAATTGAAATATCAGAAAGTGTTTACAAATGGTATATTGTTTCACAAAAATAACACCAAACGAATCAATAATTACACTTTTCTAATACACCACTCCTTTAGTGCCTCCTTGAAGACTACATGTGATGCAAATATGAGTCCCTATGTTAGATGTACATTCTTCATGTCAGTGTATTGGTTAAACTGGTTAAACTCAGGGAACCTAGACCGTGAATTCCTTCATCATCAAAAAACCCTTCTACAATCCTCAACTTTTCACCATGGTCTGAATCTCCTTCACCATTCCAACTCAATAGAATCACATTGGGATTGAAGGGGTGGTACATTTGGTACAGAAGGCGAATTTGCAGGGAGTGATAGTGGACATTCATCCATGGCTGTAACACAAAATTATGCTCACTGATGAACAAAAATATGTAATACTATGGATCAGAATGCATATGAAATAAAATCTCACCAATAACATGCTCTCTCAGTGATCAAAAAGATTTACAGTGCTTCAGACACACCCCACATCTAGGTTGATGAACTGAGTGGTATGAGACATTTATGCGCTCAACAAAATGCTCACTGATGAACTGAGTGGTATTGGTCCATCATGGTCTAGGTTGTGCCATCAATGAAGGCTTGGGATTGAGTAAGTGTGTCCTTCGTGTAGGTGACCATCTTGCAACAAGAGGTTGTGCTTGCAATTGTTATGCTAGAGGAGCCTAGAAGCTTGAAACGATTTTGTGAACTGGTAGGAACAATGAATATCACTAAATTCAAATATGTAGCGTTGACAAGGTGGCTATCATTATGTAGCGTATCACAAAATACGATCAAACAACAATGTATTATAATCACTTCTTTTCCAAATTTTCTTCTTCAATTCCTTACGTTTGAACCAATAAAAGTAACTTCAAAACGCAATCTTCCACTAGAGAGCAGAATCAATGCAGCTGATATATTAGAGCAGTAGCCATATTTCTCTCAAGCATTTCATCAAACAGTTGTATAGCATACTCAAAAGCAATGATGCAATACATGTTCACTATAGCACTAGCCACATAAACATCAATTGCAAAACAATATAAAGAATATAATTCATTCACCTAATATGTATACTGTAATTACAACTCCAAATTTTTAATTTTCGTTTCATTTGTAAATTTCATTTTCTATGAAAAAAACTTGCTCACAAGACCCAACCCTAAAAATTAGACCAAACCAAAAAATTCCTATAGAAATTCATACAAGGAGATTAGTAAAACAGAGAGCTTTTTTGTGGATTTGAATAATAAAAATACTTGGATTAGAAAGAAAGAAAGAAGAATAAGAAAAAACAAACAAACCAAGCGGTGGCTGTTAGACAGCGCGGTAGAACCATTAGGCGCTGTCTGGACATGGGCGGCGAGAGGACGGGACGATGTGCCGCGGTGACTGTCTCTCTCTCTCTCTCTCCTCTCTCCGGTCAGACCTAATGGTCCGTTTGGATTGAGGGGGAGGGAAGGGGAGTAGAGTAGAGTAGAGTAAATTTAGTACAAAATTAGCTTATTTTTAGCCAACTCTACTCTACTCCCCTCCACTCCCCCTCTTCCCCCCTCCATCCAAACAGGTCATAAGTTTCTTTTCCTTTCATCAATCCATAGTGTTTCAAATGAAAAGGGCACAGTTTGTTTTTTAAAGCTCATGCACCTCACGTGATCATTTTGTTAGTTTTTTAACGGTAAATTAACTGGGGTACTGATTTGGCAGGTAGGTAAAGTTTATGGAGTAAATTAGCTAATAAAAAAGTTCAGAAGTGTATTTACTTCAAAGCTTAAAAGGTGTGTGGGCATTTTTCCCTCAATGATACTCAGAAAAAGAAAAGTAAATGACGCCATTGAAAATAGTCCAATTCAACGGTAAAAAGTTTACCTGTGACAGGTAGTGATACAGAGGATTTGACATCCGTAACTAATTTTAATCATGATTTAAACTAATTGGTTTATGTGTTCTTAAGCATCAAGTTTTCCAAGTCTTCAAGACTTGGAAGAATTTACTCCTTCCCCACGGGCGGGGCAAAATAAACAACAAAAAAAAAAAAAAAAAAAAAAAAAAAAGAAAGAAAGAAAGAAAGAAAGAGGGACTTTGAATAAGATGAGATAATAAAGAGGCAAATGCTTTTATTATTATTATTTTTTTTTTTTAAAAGGAAAATTCTATTTGTGCTAATATAGGCTACACATAATTCTATGCCCTAGTGTCGCAGGCTAGATTTTAATCACTTCTAATATTTTTTTTTGAGAGACACTTCTAATATTTTTTTAGGAACACTTTTAATTAATAATTTGAATAATAATTTATTATTGCAAAAAAGCAAAACTAATAAAATTTTTATTTTTATTTCTCAAGAGCCAGAATGCGCGCTTGTATATAGAGTGAGAAGTGACTACTTCTACTATGTGCTATCCTAGACAAGCTTCTATGTGCTAAATTAGCCTAAAATGGATTTCTCTCTCTCATTTTTTGTTTTGTTTTGCCTTGACAAAAGGAAAGATATATTAAGAAACAAGCGCAATACATATTAATTAGAGATAACGCTCAAGATCCATCCTAACATAATCAAGAAATAAAATTCTCTTGGCGTTAAAAAGAAGAAAAACAAAATTTTTGGTGTCATTGTTTCGTTATACTAAAACCTAATGGCGGATTCCAGTGGAAAAACAACGAGTTTTTCTTTTTAATATTTTCTTTGATATTCTTTCTATTTATTGACCTGAATATTTTTTAGCTTTTTTAAAGGAAAAAAAGCATTAAAAAAATCCCATAATTTGACTCTTAGGACATATTAAACCCTAAACTTTTGAAGGAGACATTTTATTATTTTAAACCTGGAGTAAGAATGTACCAAACAAAAATGTACCAAACAAAACCCCAGACAAAGGTTTATAGGGTTTAAATATCCCATTTGTAAAACTCTGGGGTTTAAAATATCCAATTTAAAATTTTGGGGTTTAATATGTCTCAAGAGTAAAAAAATGATATATATTTTAAATAGATGTACTTATTTTCCTTTAAAAAAAAGTTATAATAAGTATTTTTTAGGTTTATTTACATATTTAGTGATTAACCTTTGTCTAATGTTTGAAAATGACCGTATCTTTTGAATTATTCCATGTACTTTGAAGTTTGTGTAAAAAGTGTCCAATTCTTAGTTTGATTTTGAGTTGAGGATGTTCAGTGAAATCCCATGATTTTGATAGCAACAAAAGAGAAAAGCGATTGGTTATTATAAAGTATTTTATTTGCTTCTTTTATACATAAAGATAGAGATAATCAATATAAGATTTAATGACAGGGACTTTTTTTGACACTAACTTAAAAGTTTTTTTTTTTTTTTTTTAATTTTTTATTTAGGTTTGAGATTGTTTCAACTTATCTGTCTGTTCTTGATAATAGTTTTTATCATCAAACCAAGACACCAATCAGTTTTTAGTGTAAACAATTTAGGTTTGAGATTGTTTCAACTTATCTGTCTGTTCTTGATAATAGTTTTTATCATCAAACCAAGACACCAATCAGTTTTTAGTGTAAACGGGGATTGAATCCCAAATTTTTTATACAACTATCAGAGATCTTACCAGTTGAGCTAACTAGAACTACTGACATTAACTTAAAAGTTAATGAATAAAATAAAACTTTAAAAGGATGTGGTTTATTTTAATATATGGGATACGTGTTTTTTTTTTTTTTTTTTTTTTAAATAGAAGAATATGGGATACATATTGAGTACTAAATATAATTTGAGAAACTTATTGTGCAAAAGATTTAAAAGAAAAAAGCTTCCTAAAAAAAAGGAAATTTAATTTAGAAGGTTAATGTCTCCATATCATGAAGCGGACGATATAAGTTTGAATATTATCTTATCAATTTAAAAATTAATTTCTCAAAAAAAAAAAACTCTTTTTAGTGTTTTAATTAATTAGAGTCATACTAATTCTATAATATTTTTACAATAAATTTTAAGTAAAAAGCCGTTATTGATTATAATCTGAGTTTACCACTTACATTACTTTTTTATCCCTATTACTACCACCTAGGATTTATCGTAAAAAACTAGTGAACGTAAAATTGCTATTTTAATTATTATTTTTTCACTCTCCTAATTTCTATTCCTTCTGCTTTGCTTCATCATAGTCCTTGTTCAATTAGTACCATATATCATGTCTCTTAAGTCTTAATTACAATATCTTTAATTTATTCTTAATTTCTTATACTTCTATAATTATTAGAGCACTTTTGGTTTTTCATGAATGTTTATTTGGATAAATATTAGTCAGCATTGAATATGATATTTTTATCGATATAAATTGATTCAGTAATAGTAACTAATAACTTCCCTAAAAAAAATTAAAAAAAAAAAAAAAAACTGTTTTTTCTTATTTTTTTTAAAAAAGAAAAAAAAAATCCTTCAGCATTGGAATTTGGAAATATGGGTACATCCGTACATGGGTGCTCTTCAGATTTCACTAGTTCAGACCTTTCTTTTCTTTTCTTTCTTCGTTTTTTTTTATTTTTATTTTTTATTTTTTTATTAAATTTAAATTTAGGGAAGGTCTATTTTTTTAAAACCGTCGTTTGATGTTTCAGATGTAAAGCGTCGTTCGATGAGAAGGCGGGGCCACAATTATAGTAAAAATGGTACGCGGTCTTTTTGATGACAGGGATCATTCTCCACCTCAATTCTAAGTGAAACTGTGTAGCTCTTGAATAAAAGAAGTGAAGGATTTTTGCCTCGACTGCTTGCTCAGCGGTAGGGGTGTTCACTAAACCGCATAAACCGCAAAAATTGCATCAAAAGCGCTCTCAAAATGGCATAACCGCACCGCACCGCACCGCAAGTAATAGTGCACCGCATCGCACCGCACCGCAAGGTGCAGTGCGGTTTGCGGTTTTATAATTTAAAAACTGCATAAACCGCACCGCACCGCACCTTCTTTATATATTAATATATTTATTTTTTTAATATTAAATATATTATTAATTGTTTAATAACTCTAGTTTTCAAAAAAAAAAAAAAAAAGTTTGATAGTCCTAGCAAGTGTTGACTAGAAAAGTCAACCAAAAATAAAGAAAAACTAGTTCAATAATTTAAAATTTGGCCCCAAAAAAAGAGAAAAATTTATTTTGGACTGGATAGGAAAAGCCCAAAATTTGAAAAATATACTGATTTCAAACTGCATCTTATACATAGTACCGCACATGTGACCGCAAAAATGAGGTGCGGTGCAGTTATGATTTTGGCTAAACTCTAAACCACACCACACCACACATATGACCGCAAAAATAAGGTACGGTACAGTTATGGTTTTAGCTAAACCGCACTACAAAGTGCGGTGTTACAAACACCCATGGAGAAGGTGAAAGGTTACATTTCAAATGAAAAATTTATTTGCTCTAGTTTTTTCTTTTATAAAAAAAAATATTTTTTATTTATTGGTTAAATTTGTGGGCTTAATAAATACTTTTGGAAAATAGATCTTATTGGGTAGAAGTAATGTAACGATATATAACATTTTCACAACAATTGAGTTAGCAAATTTTGGTTTTTATTGGTTTTATTTGGGTCACCATTGACATTTTTATTTTTTTTTTATACAAGATAGAATTTCTACTCTAGCCTAATCTAAGTGTATATGTGTGTGAAGCTCCCTCCTGAAAATTTGAACCTTGACCCTTGCCCCCCATACCCCACAAGCATTTATACTTGTGGAGTGACCACCGCACCAAGGGGGAGCGGTGGTCCGTTGACATTATTTTATCATCTAACATTTTGGGACTTAAAATTTTTGATTGGTTAAAATTTGAGACCTTTTTTTGCTTGGAGGCCTTAAGCGATCACCTCACTTGCTTGGTATGTTGAGTCAGCACTGTGTGGAAGAAAGTAGACTTTCAAAAGTTTATGTGCTAACCATAAAAGAAGTCAACAACAACTTATTTGTATGGTGTATCACCAATTAGTTTTAGCCTTGTAGATCAAGTTTCTCTTACTTAGGGATAAATTATCTTCCTATTGGTAATAGTGTTGCTAGAAGGAAAAGAATCCATCTCTAAGAGAATTCACAGTAATGGTGCTAAAAAATTTAGCTTTTAACAACTCAAAAGTCTATTTTATCTATTCTAACATCTCACTTTACAACTAAAAAAGATATTTTATCTATTTTTACACCTCTCTTCGTCACTCTCCTTTCCTTGAAGCAATAATAACCAGCAAAAACAACCACCCACAACCCACTACTAGCAAAACTAGCCGCCATAACCCATGGCCATAAACTTACCGTCCCAAAAAAAAATCCATATCAAACCCACCTAAAACCACCGCAACTATAATTAAAAAAAAAAACCAACCACCACAAACCCACCAACCACACCACCACCAACTACGACCACATCACAACCCAACGACCCAAATTAGCCAAAAACCACCACACAAACCACAACTCCACCTCAACCCAACCACACCAAAACCAAATCAATGACCCACTACACCCACAACCCACGATGTGACCTACTAACCCAACCACCACAAGTTGATCAATGGCCCTTCACACCCACAGCAACCCAAGACATGACCCACCACCACTACCAAAACCCATAGGCCGATCGGAACCATATCCCAATTACCACATGCTGATTAAAAAAAGGAAAGAGGGACGAGAGAGAGTAAGAATTCCGAGATGAGAAAGAGTGAGAGGAACGATAGAGAGAGGGACTATAGGGGGGGCTGAATGTGAGAAATGGAATAAAAAAAATACTAAAAGCAAGTAGCAAGTTGTTACAGTGAACTAGTACTAGTACCAATTCACTGTAGCAAGTTGAAATTTTTTTTTAAGATATGACACCATCAATGTAGCATGTATTTTGTTGTTTGTTTTGCTAAAAACAATTTTTTAGCAATTTAAGAGCATCATTGTGAATAGGGTTTGTAGGGCTAAAAATAACCTTCTAGTAACACCTAGGGCTCTTTTTAATTTTTCTTGGCATTAGCAATGAAATCCCTAACCAAGGAATGGAGCCGACTCTTTCTTTTTGAAATCCCTAACCAAGTGGTCATTTTAACGGAATTTTTCAAAAATAATAATAAAAGAGCTTTGAGATGCAGTAGCCAAAACCTTCAAGTGAATCAAGCCACTATGGCGAACTCGAAAGAGCTTCCGAATAATTGACTTGGACAATCATATGTTGTTTTTTGTTTTTGAATTTGTATCGATGCAGAAAGGGTGTTGAGGAGTGATCCATGGGTCTTTGACAAACATTGGGTGATTTTAAGGCGCTATAACGATAATAGTCCTATAAAATATTCAAATTCGATAAAGCAACATTTTGGGTTGAAATCCATAACTTACCAAATTAAAAAAAATGACAACAGAGATAGAGACCTTGACGAAACTCTAGACACGGTGGTATGATCACAAGAAAAATCTAAGTTGATGGTAGGAAATTTTATGAGAATTAGAGTCAACATTGATATCTCTAAACCGTTATGTCAAGGATGGAAGGTGTAATTTGGATAGGGTTGCCAAGGGTGAGTCTCCTTCAGACGTGATAGAATCCCAATTTTTTGCTACTGGTGTGGTTTGTTAACTCATGATGACAAAGATTGCCTGTAGATAGAAATGGCAAAATGGATAAGAATTTGTTGACTTGGCCTGAAAAATATCTTACCTGAACATGATTTTTTAAAGCAAAAACGGGTTAACTTGTAACCCAATCCGATTTTTTGCGGGTCAACTTGACCTGACTAACCCATCACATGACCCATTTAAAAAAAAAAAAAAATCGCTAAAAAATATTTAAACTACGCCTTGGGTGCTAGGTGCATAAAACACAAAGGACAGCTGGGTGGCAACTTACTGCCTAGCCAGTGGCCAAGAAAAGTCACATGACAAGTTGACAATCCATTTATTAAAAAAAAAAAAATTTGAGATGAAAGAAAAACTGAAAACAAGTAAACAAAGCAAGATATTTGATTTGACTATACACTACTCCAATACTACTAAGTTACTAACACAGTATCACTACTTGTCAACTTACACAAAGTAACAAAACAAGCTGAAGCTATTAAACTAAAAAAAATAAAAAAATCCAAACAAGCAATCCTAACACCTAATCTTTGGACCGCGCCTATGCCTCCATTGCTCCATTGTTTTTTTTTTTTTTTTGGTGGAAATGATATTACTACTGGTGTGAACTTAAAATATATATTTTTTGATACTCCTTAGATCTATCTCTCTTTAATGTTCTAAATTTGTAATTACAAGCATTTTGACAGTGAGTTATTAACATTGAAGATTTTTTCATCATGAATTCGTGACTATAAAGAATTATAATCATGCTCAAAACTTTCAGAATTGGAAGGAAATTAACGAGTGGCATTAGGCGCAACCAAGGTTGTCAAAATCGGGATCCTACGTAGGATCGTATCCTACGTAGGATTGTGGGAGGTAGGTAGGTAGGATCGTGGATCGTAAGATCTTACCTATTTTCAGATTTTAAGCAAAAACCCTATTGATAGCGACTTTGTATGTTATATAATCACTTAAAATATGAATCCATCCATTAGAAAAAAAAATTGCATCATAAAATGTAATTTGCACACACTACATCGTTCTTATGTCATTCTAACGAAACAAAATATATTTAACTTTTGACATAATATATCTAAAAAGTTCAGTACATGTTTAATTAGCAACTAAGTACCAAAATATTATCTACACATATGGAAAATGTTTTCCAAATTCTAAGTTCCAAATCCAAAATAAGTTAGGCTAATTAGCATAAAAAAACTGGCTAATTACAAATTTGCAATATGTAATCCAAAAGAGAATTCCCAATCTAAGGTAAACTAGCTAATTACGAATATGAAATCCAAAAGAGAATTCTTATTCTAAGGTTCTTTTAATCTAATCATTGTTATTGTCATATCCCATTTCATCATCTAAATATTTTAGGTTTTTTTTTTTTTTTTTTGAAAACGTTAAACTTAAGTACTATAAGTCTTTTCGAGATTTTATGTTGACATAGGAGTAAATTTGGGACTTTAATTCATTATTGGGCTTCTGATAACCCATTGGGCTTGTGGGTTTAGGTGGATTATCTTACCCAAATGAATCCCACTTAAAAAAAAAAAAAAATTCAAGCCAAATGATAGGATCGATAGGATTGGTAGAATCCCATACAATCCTACGATCCTATGCGATCCTACACGATTCTACATACGATCCTACCATTTTTGCGATCCTGCTACAATTTTAAACTTTTTGGTGAGGTGGGATCGTAAAATCATGCGATTTTATGATCTGGATCGCGATTTTAACAACCATGGGCGCAACTCATTTCTTTGGTTGATTTTATTCATTCTCTTTAAAAAGATTGCAATTGATTTGTTTTTGTAATTAAAAAAAGAAAAAGTTCATTTGAAAATATGGGTCAACTCAACCCAACCCAACCTGAACCCAACCTGGCTTGCCTGTTTGCCTTGTCTACGTGTAGAGACCCAAAGGGGAAAAAAATTGGCTTTTGCCATTTCTAAAAAAACAATCCAGCACTTTGCTCTCTTTCTCAAACTAATTAGGGAAATGCCCTTCTTTTGAAAATCGATTTTCTCAAAATCGATTTAGGCCCTATAGTGGCATTTTTAAGGAGCCTATAGTGGCGTTTTGTAACTCGATATACATGAAATCGAGTTATAGGTAAAAAAAAGAAAAAAAATTGCATGTAACTCGACTTCATGGAGATCGAGTTACAAAACGTCACTATAGGCTCCTTAAAAACGCCACTATAAGGCTTAAATCGATTTTGAGAAAATCTATTTTTAAAAGAGGGGCATTTCTCTAATTAGTTTGAGAAATATGGCAAAATACTGGATTTTTTTTTTTAAATGAGCATTTGCACATTTTCTCCACCCAAAAGGGGAACAAAATCATGAGAGATATGAGCCCCAAAAAGAACAATTTCTAAACTTTGACTTTATGAGCATTTCACTTGAGAATACGACTTTATGAGCATTTCACATGAGAATACAGTTCAAGTGGCAGTTAACTTTACCCACGAGTAGTGAAAGAGCTTGCCAATTTGTTGAGGGTAAAACGAATTCTCTATCATGTTTTTAGCCGAGACATGGGGATGAAGCAAGGCTACAATATGACAGGTGGAATTTGTTGTTACCATTTAAAGTTACTTCAAGAATCATATTGACACTGCCATCAACAAATGTTCATTCTTCAAATATTCAAAAGAAGAATGGAGATTCACTAAATTTTATGGAGAACCAGAAATACATCTGAAAGAACATAGATATCCCATTTTATTTTCTGTGTCTCTAGCATAACGCTTTAGTGTTACATAAGAAATGGTGTGAAAATTTCTGTTAAATTTTCGGTATCTCTAACATAACGGTTTAGTCTTACAAACATAGATACCCCATGTTACACATATTTTTATTAGCAATAAGATT
This sequence comes from Quercus glauca, assembly GCA_023736055.1. Classification (NCBI taxonomy): domain Eukaryota; kingdom Viridiplantae; phylum Streptophyta; class Magnoliopsida; order Fagales; family Fagaceae; genus Quercus; species Quercus glauca. The sequence goes on from CM043323.1 coordinate 7,934,781, forward strand.
AAGGGCACCAAAATTTCACAAAAATTTTATTCTTCTTATTTTCTTTTGTGTTTATGTTGGGTCCAAATGAGTAATGGCAATTCTACATGAGAAAGGGTGTGAAAATTTCTATTGAATTTTCGGTGTCTATTGCATAACGGTTTAGTCTTACAAACATAGATACCCAAAAATTCATACACAGTTGCCTACACACATGGAGGAAGACAAGACTACTTTAGTTATTAGAAGCCTGCATCTCAAGCTGTTGACACACACTTTGCATGGTTGGCCGAGACTGTGGATTGACACACAAACATGAAACCGCTAAGTTCAACATTTGACCTAACTCATCAACAATCTTTTGACTTGTGGGAGGTGAAAGACGATTGTCTAACACATTTTTTAGATGAACACTTGCACCAACTGAGGAATGTAGATCAGTAATGAGTTTGCCTGGATGCTTTCCCATTAGAACCTCAAGTACCAAAATACCAAAGCTATAGATGTCACATTTTTCATTCACTTCCATTGTACAAGCAAACTCTACAAAAAAAGAAAGGAAAAAATAAAAATAAACAATTTTGAAGAAGATTTGAACTTAAACATTTTACTCCAATATTTATTTATATATAGAAGGAATAGAAACAAATCATTTTGCCGAGCTTAGTAACGTGAGCTTGTAACCGAGTTGGGGCATTAAATTGGTTGAATGTATGTGGTGATTGGCTAGGGTGGATGTGGTTAGTCTTGGTTTGTCCATCATGGAGTCAACTTAAGCGTGCCCCTTTGCCCTTGGGTTAAAGGGCAACCCCCACCCACAACGGATGGGTAGCAATTACATAGAAACAAATCATTTTATAATAACACTAATATTTTACTCATTTTTTTTATTAAAAAAAAAAATAGTGAGCCGTTGTCATTTGTTATTTGTTATTATCTATAATTTAAAAATATATTATAAAAAGTAAAAAACAAAAAACAAATTGATCATTTTGATGGGTCATTTGTTGAAAGATAACAAGATTTAGTTACAAAAATTAAAGAGGGAGAAATGGAGGAATAATTGTTGCCTCCTAACCATTTTATTCCCTCTTACTTCAAGCCTTAAACTTTTAAACAATGAAGGAATGAAATAAATATTCTTAATATATATATATATATATATATATATTGGTAATTCAATTGTTATAACATGTGGAGAGAGGGATTTGAACCTTAATTCACCTTGTAAAAGGGTCTAGATAATAATATTAAGCTACAAGGCCTTGGTATGTGACTTTAAACGTTTAATTAAGGGTAAAATATTATTTTTGTCCCTAAACTTTATTAAAAGTTTGTTTTTCATCTCTAAATTTTAAAATTTTCTTTTTTAGTCTCTAAATTATTGAAAAATCTTTTATCCCTAAACTATTGAGAATATTTCACTTTCCGTCTGTAAACTTTAAAAAAAATAAAAATAAAAATTACATCCCTAAACTATTGAAAAGAAGTTACTTCTGCATTTTTACTTTTGTTTCTAAACTATTGGAAAAAACTCTTTACAAAGTTTATGGATGAAAAAAAGAACTTTTTAAAATTAATGGATGGAAAACAAACTTTTGGTAAAATTTAATGACCAAAATAATATTTTACTATTTAATCAATATGTAATATCCAATGCACATATGTTAACCAGAATGAAAAAAATAAACACAAATATGTTCAAGCAAAGCAAAAGCCATATATAATAGAGAGAAGCTTACCTGGGGCAAGATAGTCATATATACGTGCCTGCAATTGTTGTCCAATTAGATGAATAAGGCTTCAAGAACCTTGCAGTGCCAAAATCGGAGACATAGGCTTCAACGTCAATACTCAGCAAAATATTCTTGCTAGAGATGTCTCGGTGAATGATAGGTGGGACGCAATCATGATGCATATAAGATAAAGCATTGGCCACATTTTTAATGGTTTGTATCCTAGTTGACCAGCCTAACTCCATTGCTTCTTTGCCACTTAGCATATCAGCTAAGCTTCCTTTTTCCATGAATTCATAAATAAAAAACGTGTGCACTTCATGGAAACAAAAGCCAAGAAGCTTCACAATGTTTCGATGCCTTATTTCTGTTAAAGCTGCTAACTCATTGGTAAAACTTTTATATCCACAGTCCCTATGCTTTCGGCCTGGGAACTCAGCTTCTTCGCTGCTAATTCTTGACCGCCTGGTATTTTTACTTTGTAAACTTTTGCAGATGACCCCACCCCAATACAATACATGTCATCGAAGTTTTTTGAAGCTTCAAGGATGTCCTTATACACGGCCCTCCCATCAAAGTACCATATTGAGAACGGATGTTCAGTCTTTGATGTGTTTTCATCTTTCATATTCCTTGAGTGCCGCTTTTGGAGATATGCAAAAATCCCAACAAAGGCAAATGAAAGTGACAATGCACCGACTAAAGAAGCAACGATGACTACTACAATTTTGCTTTTCTTATTTCCACCACCCTTCTTTACAACTGAGGCATCGCATCGTCGCAAACCTTGGATTTTGCCACATAGATCTTTGTTGTTACTAAAAGCCTCCAATATACCCGATTCAAAGATTTTTCCCTCAGGAAGAGGACCCTCTAAATTGTTGTTTGACAGGTTGACGCCAACCAAGCTCATCATGCTGCCTAGTGACGAAGGGACTAAACCGTGGAGGTTATTGTTGGAGAGGTTCAAGTATTCCAAATCAGAAAGGCTCCCAAGCTGAGGTGGTATCTCTCCTATTTGTGAGTTGAAACTGAGATCTAGATCTTGTAAGGCCTGGAGATTCCCAATTTGATAGGGGATTATGCCATTCAAGTAATTCTTGCTCAACCACAGATCCTGCAGCTTCCAGCAACCCCCTATTTCATCTGGAATTGGCCCACTTAGCAAGTTCATGGAAAGGTCTAGAGACACCAAATTGGACAGTTCTCCAATTCCTGCCGGTACCTCTCCAGAAAGCTTGTTGTCTTTCAGGATTAGGTTGGACAATTTGGATAACGTTCCAATTTCTGCTGGTATGTTACCAGAAAATTGGTTGGAAGAATGGTCAAGTTTTACCATTTTGCTCAATTGAACAATCTCACTGGGGATTTGACCATTTATCATATTTCCAGCAAGTCTCAGCAATGTCAAGTTTTTGCTTTCAACCCAGTTTGGAGAGAGTTTACCTTGCAACCTGTTGTAACTCAAATCAATATAATTGAGATTTGGGTACACTCCCAAATCCTGGTCTATATGCCCTGTTAGTTGGTTATACTGAAGCTGAACTCTAAACAAGATTCGGCAATTTTTAAGACTAACTGGGATAGGACCAGAGAAATTATTGAAGGCTGCACTAAAATTGACAAGCTTTCCACCTTGACACACTTGTTGCGGTAAGTGGCCTGTGAAGTTGTTCTCAGCCAGATGTAGAACAACTAATGAAGAAAGATTTCCTATTTCATCTGGTACAGAACTAGATAACCGGTTAGTGAACAGGCGCAAATCTTCTAGTTTTAAAGTCCCAATGCTAGCGGGGATTTGTCCTGAAAGCTCATTTTCGTCAAGGAGAAGTGCAGTTAAGCCACTCAAATTACCTATGGATTGAGGGATTGGACCACAAAAATAATTCCCATCAAGAGCCAGTACATCCAGGTATTTCAAATTTCCTATTGCTCCAGGAATTCTGCCGCCAAGCATATTATCTTGGAGGAGAAAGTTTTTGAGACTAAGGAGGCCTGTTTTGGACTGACTGGTTGCATCAGGGAATAAAAGTGGGTCTAGTTCTCCTGTAATATTGTTTCGGGACAAATCAAGCTCATAAACCTGAGTGAGATTAGCAAGAGAAAGAGGTAATGAGCCATTGAGGGAATTTGTGGAAAGGTCAAGAAATTGAAGTTTGTAGAGTGTGCCAATGTTTGTTGGTATGGTACCTGTGAGTTGGTTTTCTTTGAGATCAAGGCTAAGAAGGTTTGGGAAGGAAGAAAGATCTAGGATTAGCCTTGCAGGAGGATAGCAAAACAGAACATGCAAATAAGAGTGTAAATGAAACCACTCTTAATTGCTTTCCTTGCCAAGCCATAGCTCAGAAGTAAGAACCTTTTTTCTGTTGTTTTGATTATTGCTAAGGATATGGGCGGGTTTCCTTGTTGGTCTCAAATAAGAATAGTGATCCAGTAGAGGTATTGATCACATAAGGAGAAAAGTGTGTAGGGGTTTAGTATGACCTGAACGTACTGAGGGTCCTCCTATTTATAACGTGTTTACACCCAGTGCACTTACAAATCTCACTTGCACATGAATCTGGAGGCAGAGCACTTCATTTCTACCAATAGATTGCAAGGTGATAAAAAAATTTTAGGTACTATTGTAGTACGAAAAAATTGTGCTTCCTCTTCTCACATTCATGGTGGTCTCTATAATAAATTTAATAAGTGGACTCTATTGTGAATGTAAGAGGATATAAAACACCGTTCTCCGTACTCTAGAGACACTTAAGAATTACTCCCAAAATGGTGGACAAAGTTTTATTTTACATACAATTCCCTGTCTTTCACACAGGCTGCTATTGCTTATCCAGGACTATGCAAATAATTTTCCCTTTCACATGTACATTTTTTCCTTGTTGATCCTTACTATTCTTTGTAGTTTTGAGGCTAGGTGATTTCTTTGCATTTCATGTAACAATAAGTCTAGCAATACCAAAAAAAAAGTTATTTTATATTCCTCTCCACCAAAAAAAAAAAAAAAAAAAAAAGAGTTAGAATCTCACATATAGATAATATTATTAGGGTTTTGATGGCCTTGGTTCAAGTGGTCTTCCCACGTGAAAAAAAAAAAGGATAAGACTAGGGGCATGGATTGAATTTCTTTGAATACTAATTTGACCGTTCTCTTGTGGCTTAAAGGTGCCTACATTACAACCACGCACTTATTTCACAAGTATAAAGTTCTTATAGGGTGGGAGAAGGAGGAAAAATGGTTGAAATTCAAGCCTCCAAAAAAATGTGAGTCCCACTAATGATTTTGTAAGTACGCAATATTTTCTCTCAAAAGACAAAAAAAGCTAAAAATTTCGAAATTGAATATATGAGTTAAATTTATGATTATAGTGTTATTTAACACTAATGTGTAAAAGTTTTTATCTTATTAAAGTACTTAACTTTTTTTTTTAATTTTTGATTATTTATATATATATATATATATATAAATACTTAAATTATAATTGTTAAAGGACCAAAATTTGACTCTTTGTAACCACTATAAAATAGGCCTGCCTGGCATAATGTAGCTCACAGTACAACAATAACCTTTGACCCAACCCCCACTTCTGTCATCCCACATCCATCATAGAATATTGCGTCCACCCACCACCAATATACTCAGCTCAATCACAATCATTTCTAGGACCCCATTGCGAGTCACCATACCCATATTTGCCTTTCATTTTCTTAACACATTCAAAGCTGTCTTCTTCTTCTTTTTTTCCTTTTTTTTTTTTATTCTTGGTGGGGTATGTGGCGAGAATTTTTTCATGTCTTCCTATCTCAAGACCAAAGTCGTCTTCTACTTTTTATTTGGGGTGGGGGGAATTTTTCCAAGTCTTTCCCTACTCAAGAACGCATAAAAACCAACTAGCTTAAATCATGATTAAAAATAGTTAAAGAGGTCCAGTCCTCTTTATCTCTATCTCTCGTGGGAAGCTTTTTGTTGCTGGATTTATAATCAATGTTGTCATCTCCTTTTTTTTTTTTTTTTTTTTTTTTTTTTTTTTTTTTTTTTTTGCGTTGAACTCCCTCATATACGTTACTAATAAGTCCTCCACAAAAATTTCTTTTTACTAGGAAATCAAGGAAGTATTTCCAAATTCAAACAATATTGTTCTTGACCTAACTTTGTTATTTAAATACAATTTTCTGGATTCCATTGGATTAGAGCATTCGCAGCAGTGGATGCAAAATTTTAGCAATTTAGCTACACAAAAAGCTACTTTATCTATTTTACCTACACACATGCTGTAACAGTGGATCTATTTTAGCTTTCAACACAATAAAATAATATAACAACTACAATAAAATAATATATCCTACTAAAAAAAACAACCACTCTACCCGCCACACCCACCACCACCACCACCACCACCACTGGCCACAAATACCACTCTACTTTGGCAACCACAATACAACATAGAAAAAAAAAAAAAAAAAAAACCAAGGAACAAGCTACTGCCAAAGCCAAAAACCCACTATCAAAGCCAAAATCATCCTCCACCACCACAACCAATATCCACAAACCCACTGAAAAAATCATCCACCACCACTACCATAGCCAAAATCAACCACCACTACCACAGCCACCAAACCCATATGAAAATACATAAATAAAAAAAATAAATAAAAAATAAATAAATAAAAAACTCAATCACAGCAAGGAGAAAAGAGAGATGGGCGGCAGCGGTGGCTTGCAACTGAGGCGGAGGCTTGGGTCGGCGAGCTGGGTTGGTCGAGAGAGGTGAGAGTGACTGAGAGAGAGAAAGGCACGGATTGGGCGATGGGGCTTGGGGTGGGTTGACGAGCTTGGTCGACGGAACAGATCGGCGATGAGGGAGTGGCCGGTGAGCTGAGGGATGAAGGAGTGGCCGGCGAGCTGAGGGAGTGGCCGGCGAGCTGAGGGATGAGGGAGCTGAGCTAGTGGCCGGCGAGCTGAGGGAGTGGCCGGCGAGCTGAGGAATGAGAGAGCTGAGCGAGTGACTCACAAGCTAGAGAGAAAAAAATTGAGGAAGAAAGAAGAAAGAGAGAAGCCGGAGAGAGAATGAGAGAATAGGAAAAGAATATTTAATAAGAGGAGAGAAAGAAATGTAATAAAATTTTTTTTTTTTTTTTACCTGTGTGCTACAGTACACATGTATCTTTACATGTGTACTGTAGCTGTTGATCGGTGCAAAACTGCAAGTGCACAGTATCGTAGTTTTATAGTAAAGTGATGAGAAGAGTATCGTCCTCAGGGATTGGTAACTTACTTTTGACAAATACCAAAATTATGCTAATCTCGATTTTATCTAGAGAAGTCACTAAGGTTGTTGTAATTGGAATTTAAAATAAAATCAAATTAAAGAAAATAAGCAGAGAAAAAAAATATGTTGTTCAAAGA
>CM043323.1:7951902-8039402 GCA_023736055.1 Quercus glauca
CTAAAACTGATAAAGTTTATATCCCTCATTTTAAGAGGAATAATAAAGAAAAGGCTTATTGTGCTAGGTTAGACAAAGGTAAAAGTTCTGATGTTAACGCTGAAATTTCTAAACCTAAGTCTAAACCTACTGTTAAAGAGCATAATAAATCTGTTTTTGTGCCTACCTGTCACCTTTGTGGTGTTGTTGGTCATATTAGACCAAATTGTTCTTTGTTGAGGCAAAAACCAAAATCTGAGACTAGATTTGCTGTTAGGAATACTGATGTTCCTAAATTTGTTCCTGTTTGTCACTTTTGTGGTGTCTCCGGTCACATTCGTCCTAATTGTCATAAATTGAAATTTAAGCATTCTGTATGTCAATCTAGGATATGTGATGATATTGCTCCTGCCATAAGTCCATATAAATTGTTTCATATGCTTTTGAAAAATTTAAGCTTGTTGGCTTGTGAAAGGAATTTGCAGGATTTTAGTCTGTCTCAGAAGATTGGTGTAATTCCTCAAATACACTCTGCTTCTCATGGATTTTCACCTACAAAGCCGAAGACTCGTGCTATATAGGTGAGAAAAGATCCTTTAAGGTGAGTGTTGCTGACTTGTCCCTGTTTTAATTCTTTCTATTGTTTGTGGACATGTCTTGTTTCTGTTTTTGGTTGTTTTGTTTTTTCTAGTTTTTTTTTTTTTTTTTTAAATCCAAAAACATTGAAAATTTTCAAAAAGACAAAAATATTTTATTTTGTGTCTTGTTTTATTTTTCTTGAGGATTACATGAGTTTTGATATCTCTCTTGATTTAGAACATGCTTGACATTGTGGAGAAACTTGAATAGTTTGTGCTAAGCTATTTTTGATTTTGTGTGAGGATGTACTAGTTTGTACATGTACTCATGAGTTAATTAAGAAATTGATATTTCTTGTTTGTGTACCCTCTATAGCTTAGTTCAAGCACTATCATGCATTGCATTTGCATTGATCATTTAGCACAATGTGTGTTTTTGTTTGGTCATAAATTTTTTTTCAAAATCTCAACAAGTGGTTATAACGTATGTTAAATCCAAAAAGATTTTTCTGTTTTGTATTATAGATCTTGGATTTATAATCAAGGATTGGCCATATTATTTTTACATAAAATGTTTATGTACTTTGTTTAGCTTGGATGAGCTTATTTTATTGCACTCTACTAGTTGAAGTTTTGTAGTGCATGTTGTGTGGGAAAGATGTTTGTGGTTATTAATCACTTTGTCTTGATCTTGAAGTCATATGTTATTTGACTGTCGGACTTGATCCTTTTGAGAAAGGCATAAATAACCATCTCACCACTGTTCACTAGCCAATCATGAACACCTTAGTGCATATCATAAGATTTTGTGCTCAAGAAAGTGTAGCACATGCACAAAAAGAACATAAGGTGTAGCCTCAATTAAATTAAAACTGGTGTGTACTATTAGGCTTGATGCCAATTCACTTAATTCAAACTGGTGTGTACTATTAGGCTTGATGCCATTTCACATAAATAAGAGGCAAAAATGAAAGAAACTTACATGATTGCAAGCTTTTGTTTTAGGAGATGTGAGAGTTATATGATGTAACTCTTTAGGTGATAGTCTCTTTTAAATTCTATGTGATGAATTTTGTAGACTTTGTGATTGATTGCTATTCACATATCACCTCACATGTATCTCAAACTTTTGCTAGTTGCACACACTACACAAGTTACTCTTTGTTAAACTTAGTACATTATATTGTGTGTGATTTTGTTGTGGCCATCCAAGATTAAAAGTTCCTTGATTTTAATGCAAATTGTGTTTCAAGTTTGAAAATTTTGAAAATATCTTGAGATTTGTGAACAACATATTTGTTGCTTAAGAAAATTCAATGGGAACTTGTTTTTGAGAAAATTGGGTTTAAAATTTGGGTTTTTGAAAAAGCATTTCATTCCATCTCATACTCATGCATTTGTTTCTTCTATTTCAATGCTTTGAAGAGTGTTTTCAAAATGTGCTTGTTGATTTTCAAAACCTGTGTTTTTCTCAAAATTTAGTGAGCCTCTGCCCATTTCGATCGATCTAACCTGATTTTCGATTGATCGAAAAAGTACTCTCAATTGTCTCAAAATGACTGTGTCATTCGATCGATCGAATGTAATTTTCGATCGATCGAAGATCGTGGAGAAGCTTTTTTAAAAAGGGTTTGTTCTTGATCCGAATTGGGGCTTTTGTGAAATTAAGTTGAATTTGATGAAATTGGCTTGTTGTTTGGATGTAATTAAGCATTATACTCTGTGTGCTGTGATTAGTAATGCTCAATTCATCAATTTGTTTAAAAAATTTCAACAAGTGGTTTTCAATTTTTGGGATTTTTGGTAGAAATTCCCTGCTCGAGCCAATTTTGTCAATTTGATCTCAATTAAACTTAGTTTTACTTCATTAGAGCATGCATCATGACATATTTTGTCTTGCATCATTTATGTTTAAGATTCACATGCATTGCATTGATTTCTGTATCCATCTTGCAGTTTTGCAGTCATATCTCTCATTATTTTTACACATAGCATGCATACACTTTGCTACATTGGGTACTCAACTTGATCAAAAAATTGATTGATTAATTTTTGAGCTATGTACTTTCTAGTATATGCCTTTTTTATGTGTGAACTGTAGAAAATATTTTTCTTAAGAGATATGATGGATAATCAATGTGCAAATATTTTCTCTACTCATGCAACTGTTTATGGGTCACATAATGCCATGTTTGCATTTTATTGAAAGAGAGAATATTTTTTCTTCATGTGTATCCTCACCTGATCCTGTAGGTGCTGATGCTGCTGCTGTTTTCCCCCCACCCCCTTTATTTTCCCCAAATCTGTTTTCCCAAAACATATCTTGTTTTTCCTATTTTTATAGGAGGGAATTTTTTTTAACCTTTGTGGTTCTTAGGGGGAGTTGTTGCTCTTCATAGGGGGAGTTGTCTCTATAGAGCTGAATTTTGTGTTCCCCTTGATTCTCTATTTTCTCTTATCTTTTATTACGTATGTTGACTGTTTACTCTTTGTATGAGTTGTCTTTGTCAATGCGTGACAAAAAGGGGGAGAAATTGTTGATTTATGGGAACCTTGTTTGTCTTGTTTAGGGGGAGTTGAAATTATTTTTTGAAAGGAGAATATAAATAAAAACTTTTTGTTGTATCTAACTTAGGGGGAGAGTTAGTTTACTTTTGTTTTTTTATTTCTGTTTCTTGTTCACTGCTCATTGATTTATATTTATGAGTTATTCGTGATATATGTCTTTGTTTTGTGTTTTGTGAAGTCAAGAATTTATTTGTTGATTTACTGTTTTTCTATCACACATGCGTTTATGCGTTTGTTGAGTGTTTCAGGAATATACAGGTGCATTCGATTTGGCTGCTGTCTACACTTGCAACTAATGGATAGTAGTTAAGATTGGATTTATTGTTATGAGCATTATCTTTGTATTGGGCTATTTGTAACTTTGAGCATTTCATGTTTGTGATGTGTTTTGTCACGGATTGCCAAAGGGGGAGATTGTTGGGTTCTAAGAAATTAGGAATTAATGTATTAGAACTTCAATTTGTATTTTGTTGGCAAACCATGATGAAAACATTTAGTCTAGGTTTAGGCTTGCTCAAAGTATGTTTATTTGTAAAATTGGAATCGAGTGATTGCAGAATTTATTGGACTAAATCTGTAAGTCTCGATCGATCGAAAATTAGACTCGATCGATCGACCCACGTACAGATTTATTTTCTGCAGAGTTCCAGTTCAGCCCAAACTCTATTTAAATGTCTTGGGGTTCAAGTAAAACACTCCTATATATAAGGGAAACCCAAGAATGTTTTTGGGACTTTTTGAGAGAGAGATTAGAGTGCCTCTTGTGCCTCCTTTTATTTTTTAGGGTTTTGTATCTAAACCTCTCTATGTCTTTGTTGCTCATATTTGCTGTTTATGTGAATCTCTTGTGAGATCTTTGAGGAGCTTTCCTTCACATAAACTTAGGGTTTTCAAGGAAGATATATTACCTACATCTTGATGATCAACTAGGTTGCAGCCATTGAAGCTTAAAGAAAAACAAGTGAGGAGCTTGTACTTGAAGAAGGAGTTCAAAGAAAGAAGTAGTCCGTGGATTCGGAGCCTGCGCGTGGTCGTGTCAGGAAGTTACTATTGGTGGGTAGCATTAGGAAGTCAAGCGGGGAGCTTGTAAGTCCTTTTGTAAGAACTTCAATTCTTTCTTAGTGGATTCTGTTTTGCCTTGAGGATCGGTGGGTAAAATCCTCCCCAAATTTTTTACCGGTTTGGTTTTCCTGGGTGATCATATCATGTGTTATTTATTTTCCGCTGCTTTATATGTTTTATATGCATGATATGATCTTGTGATTGTTTTAACCTAGAATTTCATAATTTGACTAAGTAACAACTTGGCTAATTAATCTAGGCTACGCAATCTGGTTGTTTTTAAGGGGTCTAAATTTTCAACAAAATCGATTTCACCTAATCCCTCACTATGCTTTACTCATCTAGTTAATTTAATTTAATTCTCTCTGTTTGTTAGCAATCTCCAATAAACATCCAAAAGCCTCTTTCGACAGTCAATTGGAAACATTCTTGTTCATCAATTTACACAAGAGTATGCAATTTAATAAAGCAAGAAAGCATTAAGACTAATGATTTTAATACTACACAGGTTTATACAAGTCTTTCGATCTTTATATTTACCTATGCCGAAATATTCAAGATCTATCCTATAATTCCCTCTTTCGACAGCAAATCACAAGATCAGAATCATCTAATTAATGACCGGTTAATTTGAAGCAATAAACTCAGAATAAATCAGACAAACATCAAAAGAATTAATTCAAATTAACATAGAAAAGCAAGCATAGTTTGGAACTAGATTACATCGTTTTCCTAGAAATAAGAAATTTAGTTCATGCTAAAAATTAAATTCCACATAAACGAATTCACCATAATTTTTCTGAGAAGATTTGAAGGGAAAATAAACGCTAAAAAATCAGCTTCAGCGTTCCTCTGTTCAGCCTTTTTCTCTTTCAGTTTCAGCACCTCCTTCTTTAAGTTTCAGCGCCTCCTTCCTTTTTTTTCAGCCTTCTCCCTTTTGGTTCAGCCTCCCTTTTTCTATTCCGCGTCAGTCTTTGTTTTTCTTCTCTTCTTTTCAGCGCATCCTATATTCTTTTCCAGCCGTGGTGCCCTTTTTCTATTAGTTTGTGGTGCCCTTTTCCAACCCAAAAACGTTTGTCTTTTTCAGCCCACTGTTTCAGCCCAATACCTTGCTTTCTTCAGCCCAAAAACCTTGCTCTCTTCAGCCTAAAACCTTCCTCCTTTCAGCCCAAAAGCAGTTCATCTTTTCAGCCCAATATTTTCTTTTATTCAGCCCAAAAACGTTGCTCCTTTCAGCCCTTTGTTTAAGCATTTTTCCTCTTTGCTCTATTTCAGTTCTCTTTCATTTGGTTAAATCTTTATTTCCTTCAAATCTACAATAAAATTTAAATAACAATAATGAAGTCTAAAATCAACAAAAATAAATAAAATTAGACTAAAGTTTAAAGTTGAGAAGTGATAAATTATGTCAAATTATGCAAGTCATCAGCTGTGGAGCTAAATCTTTTAGATTTAGCTCCACTGCTGCATGACGGTTTTTGTGATTTTAAGTTAAAAAAATAGCATTATAGCTATATAGCACCACTGCTGTGAATGCTCTTACAATGCTGAACCAATGCCTTAGTCCGGCCAGGATTGTGTTTGGCTAATTGTCAGTTTGTCACTCTAGTCTAAGTCGACTAACAGATATTCAAATGTCAGATGGCATCAAAGACATTAGACATAGGAATGATAACGTGACGTGATCAGATCATATATATATATATATAGAGAGAGAAAGAGAGAGAGAGCAAGACTTAGGTTCAATACTTAGATGATGTTCCTTAAGTTCCTCTCTTAAGATTCTGCATTTTGGCTTTTTTCTCATGGATGAAAGTATATTTTTTAAGTTAAGTAGTCACATGGCAGAATATCTTAAAAGGAGAACCTAAGAAACAGCACCTAAGGTACTGTACATAAGTTTTTTCTATATATATATATATATATATATTTTTGACTTGTGGAGCTCAATGTGACTTGCACACAAACCGGTTCATATAATGACCCCTATAGGCTGCGGAGAACTAGACCAGTTCACCCAACTTCTACTCCAACCCCTTCATAGTGACCCAAGATCTCATATCAGCATTGGGCCTTGGAACTGTTTAAAAAAAAGGACCTCACAAAAGGTCATTATAAATTTAATGTTAATTTTTACGTAGTTACATTTTATCATAAATTTCATTTTTTATTTATATAATTAGAATTATGAATTAAATTATTTATGAAATCAGTCGTGTTCGGCCATTGATCCAACCATAACTAGAATAGAAAATCGGCCCTTTTCCAATTCTTTTACCTGATTTTTAAAAACAGGGATGAAGCCACAAAAATCTTTTTTTTTTTTTTGTTATTATTATTTTTTTATACTAGAGTCAATATGCCTTGTTGAAACTTGAATGTCCAAAAACTTTGAACATGACCTCCAGAATGACCCGAGACTAGGTAGCTATCACTTTTCAAGTTTTGTTAGAGTAGAAATGTGAGACTAATTATTTATATAAATTAATTATATAGTGATGATGCCGAAAAAACCACCAGTGAGCTACACGATCCTTGCACACTCAAATTAGCACCTGCGCAATACAGAAAGAGAACCCAATAGAGAGCACCGGTGTGGTGCCGGCCAAATACCCTCCGAATGTTAAGTTAAAACTATTCTCACAACTCTAGAGTGCTAGAGAGGGGTTGATTATGCGTACCTTGATTTGTGAGGGTATTGGGGCTTTTATAGTAGTAGAAGATTGACATCTCTTCCTTCGCGCGGAAGTCTTTTCCTTATAGGACTCTTCTTTGTAGAATCCTAAACATGATGGACAAGATATTTCCTTGTGGGGAAGATACTCATTAATGTGTGTATATTCTAGAATCCTCTTATCACTAAAATTCCTTTAACCTTGGGATTCCTTGAAATGTGCCGCAAGTTTCTTATATCAAGGGTCTTCATGCTAGTAGTTGGATCCGTCACCATCATGTCCGTCTAAGCTGGATCCGTTCATAACAGAAAGAGGATGCCTGGGTCCATCCTCTATTGGCCCGCGAAGGATGTTCCGTCAGGCCCACCTCATAAAGATTTTTACCCTTTCACTTGGAGACCACATAATAATGGGATGGATGCTACGTGGCCATTCGGTCCATACATGCCACGTCTATCCGTGCCACCTCTGTCCAGATAGCTCTGTCATGCATAATTTTTCCTCTTCAGTTGCCCCCTTCACCCTATGGGTCTGTGATCTCGGTGTGAAAGGACCCGTGGGGTGACGGTTTGATTTGGATCCTGGGAGACTTGTTAGTCTTTGACAAGCTGGCCCGAAATTATTTATGGCGCAGAGGACCTAAATTTTAACCATGGTTCATCTGTCCTCCCGTAGGCAGGAAGACTTAGAATTTTCACCAAGGCACTCGCGGGTGGAAGGCGACTTGGTTCGTCCTTCCACCCGTAGATAGTAGGACTTAAAATTTGTACCAAGGCACTTCTGAGTGACTTAGTCCTTACACCCGTAGGTAGTAGGACTTAAAAGTTGTACCAAGGCACTCGTGAGTGACTTGGTTCGTCCTTCCACCCGTAGGTAGTAGGACTTAAATGTTGTACCATAGCACTCATGAGTGACTTGGTCCGTCTTTCCATCCGTAGGTAGTAGGACTTAAATTTTGTACTAAGGCACTTATAAGTGACTTGGTTCGTCCTTCCACTCGTGGGTGGTAGGACTTAAATATTGTACCAAGACACTTGTGAGTGACTTGGTCCGTCCTTCCACCCGTAGGTAGTAGGACTTAGAATTTTCACCAAGGCACTCGTGGGTGACTTGGTTCGTCTTTCCACCTGTAGGTAGAAAGACTTAAATTTTTTACCAAGACACTCGTTGGTGACTTGGTTCGTCCTTCCACCCCTAGGTAGGAGGACTTAAAAATATTTTTTTTACCAAGACACTCGTTAATGGCTTAGTTCGTCGTTCCACCCGTAGGTAGGAAGACTTAGATTTTTTACCAAGACACTTATTGGTGACTTGGTTCGTCCTTCCACCCATAGGTAGGAAGACTTAGAGTTTTCACCAAGGCACTCGTGGGTGACTTGGTTCGTCCTTCCACCCGTAGGTAGTAGGACTTAAATGTTGTACCAATGCACTCGTGAGTGATTTGGTCCATCCTTCCACCCGTAGGTAGTAGGACCTCGTGAGTGACTTGGTCCGTCCTTCCACCCGTAAATAGTAGGACTTAAATTTTGTACCAAGGCACTTGTGAGTGACTTGGTTAATCCTTACACCCGTAGGTAGTAGGACTTAAAGGTTGTACCAAGGCACTCGTGAGTGACTTGGTCCGTCCTTCCACCCGTAGGTAGTAGGACTTAGAATTTTTACCAAGACACTCGTTGGTGACTTGGTTCGTCCTTCCACCCGTAGGTAGGAAGACTTAGAGTTTTCACCAAGGCACTCGCGGGTGGAAGGCGACTTGGTTCGTCCTTCCACCCGTAGGTAGTAGGACTTAGAATTTTTACCAAGACACTTGTTGGTGACTTGGTTCGTCCTTCCACCCACAGGTAGGAAGACTTAGAGTTTTCACCAAGGCACTCGTGGGTGACTTGATTCGTCCTTCCACCCGTAAGTAGTAGGACTCCAATTTTTTACCAAGGCACTCATTGGTGGCTTGGTTCGTCCTTCCACCCATATGTAGTAGGATTTAAATTTTATACCAAGACACTCTTGAGTGACTTGGTCC
Source organism: Quercus glauca (assembly GCA_023736055.1). NCBI lineage: Eukaryota > Viridiplantae > Streptophyta > Magnoliopsida > Fagales > Fagaceae > Quercus > Quercus glauca. The sequence goes on from CM043323.1 coordinate 7,960,785, forward strand.
ATCCTTCCACCCGTAGATAGTAAGACTTAAATTTTGTATGAGAATCAGGGGCCGTTGGCATCTTTGATCGTCGGTATCCTTGGTTGTTGATCCATCCCATTGGGATGAGGATTAGGTGTCTGTCGGCTTCCTTTTGTAGTGTTTAGCCCTGAGGTCTTGCTGAAGCGTTGGCGTTTGCCTTATGCTTATACGTAGGATAGGGCATCCTTCTGCACGATAGGCCATTGATACACTGCCCCTGGGACGCGTGATGAAATTTTCAACTTTCAGGACGCGTTGTAGTCCTCTATTAGCGTCCCATTCTTAAGGTATTTTATCCATCTACTTCTTTCTCCTTTTTTTTTTTTTTTTTTTTTTGGGTGTTCGTCCATTTTTTTCATGGACATGCACCCCCATCCTTCATGCATCCGTCCACTTATTTTCTTTCTTTTTCTTTTTTTTTTTTTTCTGAACATGCATGATGCATCCGTCCACCCTTTTTTTTTCTCTTTTTTTGTGGGTGTACGTCCACTCTTTATGGACATGCATGCATTTGTCCACTTTTTCCTTTTTTTTTTTTTTTTTTTTTGGGTGTACGTCCACTCTTTATGGACATGCATGCATCCGTCCACTTTTTCCTTTTTTTTTTTTTTTTTTGAACATGCATAATGCATCCGTCCACCCCTTTTTTTTTTCTTGTGGGTGTACGTCCACTCTTTATGGACATGCATGCATCCGTCCACTTTTTCCTTTTTTTTTTTTTTTTTTTTGAACATGCATGATGCATCCGTCCACCCCTTTTTTTTTTCTTGTGGGTGTACGTCCACTCTTTATGGACATGCATGCATCCGTCCACTTTTTCCTCTTTTTTTTTTTTTTTTTTTTTTTTTTTGAGCATGCATGATGCATCCATCCACCCCTTGTTTTTTTTTTTTTTTTTTTTTTCTTGTGGGTGTACGTCCACTCTTTATGGACATGCATGCATCCGTCCACTTTTTCCTCTTTTTTTTTTTTTTTTTTTTTTGAACATGCATGATGCATCCGTCAACCCCCTTTTTTCTTTTTTCTTTTTTTCTTGTGGGTGTACGTCCACTCTTTATGGACATGCATGCATCTGTCCTTTTTTTTTTTTTTTTCTTTTTTTTTTTTTTTTTCTGATGAACATGCATGATGCATCCGTCCACCCCTTTTTTTTTTCTTGTGGTTGGGTGTCCGTCCACCTTTTTTTCATGGACTTCAATTTTTTTTGTCCATCCAGGTCTTCATCATGTTTTTGTCCGTCCACTTTGGTCATGGACTTCAAATTTTTTTTTTTTTTTTGGGTCCGTCCACTTTTGGATCGTGGACTTCTTGTTGGTACCAAGTGTGACCTTGTCACCTTGTTGGTTGTCCACTTTAGGTCGTGGACTTGTTGAGGTAACTAAGTGTTACCTTGTCACCTTGTTGGTCGTCCACATGGAGTCGTGGACTTGTTGAGGTGACTAAGTGTTACCTTGTCACCTTGATGGTCGTCCACATGGAGTCGTGGACTTGTTGAGGTGACTAAGTGTTACCTCGTCACTTTGTTCGTCGTCCACTTAAGGTCGTGGACTTGTTGAGGTGACTAAGTGTTACCTCGTCACCTTGTCAGTTGTCCACTTGGGGTCGTGGACTTGTTGAGGTGACTAAGTGTCACCTCGTCACCTTGATGGTCGTCCACTTAGGGTCATCCGTCCATCTTGTGGACTTAGTTTATATCCATCAACCTTGTGGACTTTTGATTTTTTCATCCTCTTGGGATGATCCGTTCAGCTTGTGGACTTAGTTTTATATCCGTCCACCTTGTGGACTTTGGATTTTTTATCCTCTTGGGATGATCCGTCCAGCTTATGGACTTAGTTTTATATCCGTCCAGCTTGTGGACTTTGGATTTTTTATCCTTTTGGGATGATCCGTCCAGCTTGTGAACTTAGTTTATATCCGTCCATTTTTTGGACTTAGTTTATCAAGTAGGAAGAACACAAGCGTGTCTGACTATTTCTCTTATTGAAAGAAAACCATGTAGAAGAAAAAGGTACCTGCCCCCTTGGGCTTAAAAAGGCACTTGTAGAAAGAAGTTTGAAGTAAAAACTTGTGATAGCAAAACTAAATAATAGAAAAAATTATTCGTAGTAAAAAACTAATAAAAACTTAGTAATAAACTGGAAACTGGGGGGGCGTCGATGCTCTTCATGTCATCTCTACTGGTGGTATCTCCGTAGGTGCTCCGTGTTTCATGGTTGCTGCGGCTTTTGCCCGTCTAGCGCCTTGAAGTGGTAGGTTCCCTTCCATCTCCATCATAGCAATGTAGCACTCTCGTGCAGTCATCTGATTTCCTCGTAGCTCTCCCACCCCGTGCTCTGTAGGAAATTTGATCATTAGGTGGTATGTTGACGTTACCGCCTTCCATGAGTTAAGGGTGGGTCGTTCGATGATAGCATTGTAAGCGCATGAGCAGTCGACCACAAGGAAAGTCATCTCCTTTGTGATCCGTTGAGAATAATCACCTATTGTTACCGAAAGCGTGACCGCGCCTAATGGGAATACCCTCGTACCTCCAAAGCCAATCAGCGGAGCATTTGTCGGTATTAACCGTTCTCTATCAATCCTCATCTGCTGAAACGCCGGGTAGTATAAGATGTCTGCTGAGCTGCCATTGTCGATTAGCACTCGGTGCATGTTAAAGTCCCCCACTTGTAAGGTGATAACAAGCGCGTCCTCATGAGGGTGGTGAAGGCGTCTGGCATCGTTTTCTGAGAATCCTATGATCAGGTTTTTCATCCGTGCTATTTTTGGTACGAAGCCTATTAGCTGGACGTTATGAACCATCCTGAGGTATGTTTTTCTAGCCTTTTTGGACGACCCTATTGTAACACCCCGACCCAAATTTAAAATTAAACTATGTGTTTAAGTGATTAATTATTGTTTTAAGCCACTTTCAAGAGTATTTAATAAATATATTATTTTATAATACTTTTGAATAAGAATTGTAAAGATTATAAATAATTAAATGGCTAATTTTATTAGGTATATATATACTAAGTATGTACAAAAATTATATTAAGTGATTTAAGTTATTAGATACATAGATGGTATTTTAATTAAGCATGATGCATGAGATTTTGTAGTGGAAATTCCACCCACATGCAACCAATTGGAATTCAACACAAGTAAAGCCAAAGTTTCATGCATCTTGACAAGGCAAAGACCAAGACTTGGTGGCCATGCAATCACCAAGAGCCACCTCACTTCTTCCTTGACTTTCTTAAGAAACTAGAACATATATGCTCTTTTAGTGTGATGGATATAACTTTATAAGGGTAAGGATATATATATATATATATATATGTATGTATGTATGTATGTATGTATGTATATGCAAGAATTATTTTTGTAGAAAAGTGAGTGTGAATGCAAGAATTGTCAAAAGTTGGAAAAAGGGGGTGTGATATTTTCTTCCTAGCATCCCACGTATCCCACCCCAATTGTTCACGTCTCTTATCTCCTTTTGTGCCCCAAAAGTCTTCTCACTTTTCTGATTTTCTTGGCTGCATCAGATCAGAAGTTCAGCCCTCTTTCTCTACTCCTTCTTCTTTATTCTGGTTTCTTTCTTCTTCCCCTCTCACACGGCAACACCATCTCACAAATAGCTCTCTCTTTCTCACCAAAAATCATAGCTATCTCTCCTTAAGAAGGAAATCAAACTCTTACTAAAGTTTAGCTTCAATTTTGGGTAAGTATATATGGTTATTTTCTGTTTGGATATTTTAATGGTGTGATAAATTGCTTGAGTTTCAATTCTGTATCCTCTGTTCTGATTTTAGAAGCTAAACTTGTGATTCTATTTTGGTAATTTGAAAGTTGATGGTGTTATGGTCTATTGGATGCTTATTAGGGTATTTTAATATGTATTGTATAGGTATAAAAATACCCAAATGAAATGAAGGCTAATTGCTATTTGTTGGTGATTTTAGAAAGAACATGTGCTGAAGCTGTCACTGTGACAGATTCTGTGTTCATGCATGATAAATTATGTATTAAATTGTATATAGTGAATTTGGATGCTAGGGTTATTTTCTATGAAATCTAAGACATGTAGGGTTGTTGTGGAAGTGGTTTCACAGCATTTGGATGAATAGAAAAATAATTATTTAATTTCTAATTTGCATGAGTTTCTGCCAGGACAGATTGGAACACGTTGGCTTGTATGATTTTTAATAAATCATGATTTTATGATTTGATTACGAAATTTTTATGGTATATACTGGACATAAAGAGGAATTGCTCTGTAAAATTGTATGAGGTTTGGATGTGATTTGATGGTCCGTTTGTATTTTATAAATGAAGTATATGCTGCTGGAATAAAACAGTGAACAGCAAGGGACATGCCTAACTTTGAGGATTTAATTCTAAAGCTAGGGTAAATGATTTGAGCTATAATTTATTTTTCTCATCATATGATATGTCTAGATCATAGAGTAATTTTTGTATAACTTGGTTCAAGATTTTAGTACTCAAAGAAGGGGTTCTAAACTATTCAACGGTTGTATTTATGAAGCTGTTTTATTCAGCATGCGTATGTTGCCTTATGTGTGTTTATGGTTACATGACAATGCTTAAAACAGTGTATATTTATGCATGCATTATGGCCCTAAGCTCAAAGTACATTTTGAAATGAAGTTGGCTCCTATGGAGATATGATACAAATATGAGAATGATGGCATTTCTTTAGGTTGGTACGTTATTTGTTGATGCGTGCATAATATGTTTGTGGGAACCTCGTCGATGTGGGAATTAGGATTTCCTTGATTCTAAGAGATAGGCTTTGAGATGAATGCGTAAATTTATGTTAAGGAATAATGGATAGTAACAAGCCTTGATTTTGGTTTAGGTGTTACCAGTCGTCAGGTCTAAGCTCCTTCGACTTTAGACTCTCGGTTCCTCTGCTTTCAGGTAAGGGATAAGTTATATGGGCATTTGGTAAGTCATGAGGTTATTTTAAAGTATATTATGCATTAAAATGTTTTTGATTAGAGATATGACATGTAAGCATTATCAGACCAAGATATGTTCGTGGGTTTTTCGAAACTTTATGTATATGATTTAAGCATATTGATGCTATTATTAATTCCACAAACATGATGAAGAAAATGATGGAAATGATTTTATTATGAAATGTTATGCAAAATAAGAAAATTCAGTATGATGAAAAGTATGAAATTTTTTCGGGTTATGTCCTCTGGTGATCTGAACTCGGTCAGTAGGGGTTAATTACTGGCTTTCCATGGAAAAATGTTATCTGTTTGGCCATTTAAAATAGAGGAAATGGGGCTGCCCGTAACTCTAGGCCATTTAAAGTAGAGGAAATGGGGTTGCCCGTAACTCTAATCTGAATAAGGCTTTCTCCCCAATGTGTACGGACGGCGGGGAGGAACAAAACCTGGAGGGGATGTGCCATCAGGCCTCCCAAAGGGGACAATATCATACACACGAGGTCACTCAAATGTGATGAGGCCTTCTCTGTACAGATTTATCAGATATGGACTAACTAATAAGTTATGTATGTACAGCTATATTATGTTATTAATCATGAGAGAATTATTTGTTAAATGCATTGTAGAAAGTTAAAAGCTCTCATGAAAAGAAAAAGTTTCTGATGAAAAGAAAGCTGTTCATTAAAGATAAAAGTTCTGAAACTCTATTATGCTATAAAGATAAAGTTTATAAAGAAAGTACAAGTTTATATTAAGAAGTTATCAGATATCTGTTTTCTTTATGAAACGTTAAGTTTATTATTCTGTAAGATACTTCCAGCTTAAGACATAGTTACCGATTATTTGAATTAAGTTAAAATGATTATTTTGTAATGAAAATATATATGGTGACTTTGTAAGAAATTTAAAGAAATTCAATCTGAAAGGTTTTGGTAAAATTATTCTGATAAGAAAAGGGAGAACAATTATTTCTATGAAAAGCGATAAGTTATTATTATATATAGTATAAAATACTATGTGCATGAAAAGATGTTCTCCTCTCTAAACAATTATAAAATGACATGAATTGTTTTACATGCATCCTTATTAAATTCTCATATATCTTACCTTTACTGAGCTTCGCAGCTCACCCTATTATTTTTTCAGTCAACAGGTTTTAAATTGGAGCAGAGGGAGCCTTAGTAGAGTTTTTGGAAGGAACTAGTTTTAGTTTTAAATGTATAGATTCTGAATTAGCAATTTGACGTTAGTTTGTAATATTGTGTATTTTAAGATCTAATGAAGGTTGTGTACCTTAAAATACTAAGAGATGTATTATGTGAAAATGTGGAAATTAAATGATTGGTGGATTATGTTATATTTGGAGTACAGCATAGATGCTCTGAATATCAAGTGAAAAATTATATCAAAAAGTAAAGAAATAAGAATGTAAAGAAAGAGGGAAGCTTTTGGTAAAAGTTTTGTAAATGTTAAGTTGGTTCTTGTTAATATCAGGTTTACGCTTGATATTAGCATGCCAGTCATGGTCACAAATCCGAGTATCGGGTTTGGGGCATGACACCTATAGTTGCCGTGCCCCCTGTGATCATTCTTATATCCCCTATTGGTGGTCTGGGGCGCTCATTATCTCGGCGGGGTGGCTGCTCTTGATGTTGATGATCCGTCCTTTCCTTGCTGACGAACTTCTGTAACTTTCCCTATCTAATGAGGGCTTCAATCTGCTGTTTCAGGTCATAGCATTTAGCTGTGTCATGTCCGTGATCACGATGGAAGCGACAGTACCTATCTCTGGACCGTTTGTTGGGATCTCCCTTCAGCTTTCCAGGGAAAGTCAGTGTCCCCTCGTCCTTGATTTGCATGAGGACTTGGTCGATAGGGGCGATCAGTGGAGTGAAGCTTGTGAATCTCCCCGTAGAGGGCTCGAAGCGCCTATCATCCCTTCGCTCTCCAGTTCTTGCCATCTTCCACCCTCTTTTCTCTCTGGCATCTTCCTGCCTTTCTCTCTTTTTGGGCTTTTCCTCGCGAGCTAGTAGAGTGTCTTCGGCATTCATATATTTGGTGGCCCTGTAAAGCACGTCCGACATAGTTTTCGGGTCATTTTTATATAGTGAAAATAAGAACTTACCTTTCCTTAGGCCATTTGTAAATGTTGCTACGAGTATTTTATCATCGGCCTCGTCAATTGAGAGTGCTTCCTTATTAAAGCGGGCTATGTAAGATCGGAGTGTTTCATCTTTTCTTTGCTTGATACTCATCAAGCATGCTGTGGACTTCTTGTATCGGTGTCCTCCAATAAAGTGCGACGTGAATTGGGCGCTCAGCTCTTTGAAAGTGCTGATGGAATTGGGCGTCAGCCTGCTAAACTAAATTCTCGCCGGGCCCTTCAGCATTGTAGGGAAGGCCCTACACATGATCTCGTCCGCTACTCCTTGAAGATGCATTAGGGTCTTGAAGGTCTCTAGATGATCTAGTGGATCCTTCACCCCGTCGTAACTGTCTATATGCGGCATGCGGAACTTATGGGGTAGGGGGAAGGAGTTGACGGCCGCGGTGAAAGGCGAGTCGGTGCGGTTGACCAAGTCGTCAAGGTCACTAGACACTCGTCCTTTGAGCTCGTTCACCATAACCTCCATCTGCTCCTTCATCGCCTGCATCTTTGCGGCAATATGTGACGGAGTTGCATCCGTGAGGGATGGCATGTTCAAATTTTACCTCTCCAGTCTGCTTGGGGCGTGGCTGCCCTCAAGTTTCTCCTGATTTTTTCTTTCTGCGCTGGTCCCTTGATCTCCTTGCTGGTCATTCGGTGCTGCGTTCTTCTGGTGCAGCTGTTCTTCCAAGTTATGATTTTGTTTGGTGAGGCGTTCTACGGTAGAAGGGAGAGTTTGAACTTGTCTCTCGAGGGCAGTCGTGTGTGGTTCCTCTTCCTGAACGTCGGTGGTGGTTGCCATCGAGCGAGTGAGTACCATGCAACCCTTTCGTCTAGGAAACGTTAATATTATTTGTGAATCTCTACTGCGTTTCCCACAGACGCCGCCAACTGATGATGCCGAAAAAACCACCAAAGAGCTACACGATCCTTGCACACTCAAATTAGCACCTGCGCAATACAAAAAGAGAACCCAACAGAGAGCACCGGTGTGGTGCAGGCCAAATACCCTCCGAAGGTTAAGTTAGAACTATACTCACAACTCTAGAGTGCTAAAGAGGGATTGATTATGCGTACCTTGATTTGTGAGGGTATTGGGGCTTTTATAGTAGTAGAAGATTGACATCTCTTCCTTCGTGCGGAAGTCTTTTCCTTATAGGACTCTTCTTTGTAGAATCCTAAACATGATGGACAAGATATTTCCTTGTGGGGAAGATACTCATTAATGTGTGTATATTCTAGAATCCTCTTATCACTAAAATTCTTTTAACCTTGGGATTCCTTGAAATGTGCCGCAAGTTTCTTATATCAGGGGTCTTCATGCTAGTAGTTGGATCCGTCACCATCATGTCCGTCTGAGCTGGATCCGTTCATAACAGAAAGAGGATGCCTGGGTCCGTCCTCTATTGGCCCGCGGAGGATGTTCCGTCAGGCCCACCTCATAAAGATTTTTACCCTTTCACTTGGAGACCACATAATAATGGGATGGATGCTACGTGGCCGTTCGGTCCGTACATGCCACGTCTGTCCGTGCCACCTCTGTCCAGATAGCTCCGTCATGCATAATTTTTCCTCTTCATTTAGCATCTGACACATCTCATGAAAGTAATTTTTTGTGTTTAGTATGCTAAATGCTAAAAATTTAGCATTTAGCACATTTGATACTTCTACTTAGTGTAGAGTCTTATTAACTTGAAATACGACATTGCATATTTTGAGATGTCAGTTACCAAAACCAAAAGCATATTTTGTTCCTACGTTTTTCATAAGCAATATGACGTTTAAGAGAGTGACATAAATTTTAACAGTATAGTTTACCAGTTTCTCCGAAATGATTTCTTGACAGTGTTAGGGATGTAAGAAAGGATGGCCTGACTTGTATCATTGTAACTTGTAAGACCCGCCTTAAAAAACAAAACAAGTTTCTGGTCAAACAAAGCAAAATCCTAAACAAAAGAAAAGGAAAACTTCTAGGCAGCTTCTCTTTATTTTCCTCCCACCAACAAAACTAGGAAAAAAAACAGTAATTAAATATTTTGCTAGGTCAGGACATCAATTTATTTTTAATGTAGACAATGTTTGAATTTTATATCTCTTTCGCGACAATATGAGACTTTATCTGTCCACCATTAAGATAGAAGTTTTTTTTTTTTTTTTTTTTTAATTTTTTTTAAAGTTAATTATAAATAAAAAAAGGGATAAGGAGGAGGTGATGAGAGTGACTTCTCTGTTTGGGCGTGACCGTAAGTAATACCATGGTTGTGAAATCCAGACCGGACCGTACGGTCCGACCAGGATAACCGGAAACCGTTCACCAAAACGGTCCTTTTAACCTAAAAAACCGGCCTATATGAAAAACATAGTGAACCGTGCGAACCGCGGTTCAACCTCACGGGTTTGAAAACCATGGACGGTTGTCACGGTTCTTGCAGGTTCAGTAATTCAGAGTTTTTTTTTTTTTTTTTTGGGTACTTACAGCTCAGCCATTGATGAAGCTTCAACCTTAGACATTGAGATTGCACCACTATTTGTTCTTATTCTTCTTTTCAGTCTTGCTCGCCCTCTCTCTCTCTCTCTCTCTGCGTTTTTGCCGACTGCCGTTTCTGCACTTTTTTCTTTCTCTCCGTTTTTTTCGTTTGTAGTTTCTGCAGTTTTTCCCTTCTGCGTTTTTCCTTTGAATGAACGCTAGAGTCTTTTGGACTCTTTGAAGGTGATTGACAACTTGCTGTCACCCACTAAATGCAAGCTGTCAACCACTCTTCTTTAAGTTTTATTGGGTTTAATTAATTTTTTAATGGTTTGGCTGGCCACTTTTCAAGCTTTGTTTGTTTTTTTTTTTTTTTTTTTTTTTTAAATTTAACTAAATACATGCTGTCAAGTGTACTACTCTTTTCAAAATTTTATAGTACTTTATTCTTTATTTAATCAAATTTTTAATGCCTTATCCGGCCACTCTTTTAGCTTTTGTTTTTTTTTTTTTTTTTTTTTTTTTTAAATTTTCATAAATAGTTGAATATTCAACTGGGCTTTGGCATGAAACAATTTATTAGATAGTCAAATGGGCTTGAGCATAATTTGAGATAATTTAGACATAAATTCTCATAAAAAGATTAAAACTGTACAATATTGTGTTTTATAAAAAAAAAATATTTATTTTTGCTTAGGATTTAATTTTTTTTTATTTGCCTTATAAAAGTTATGATATAAAAAAGACATTTGAAAATTAGATTTCTATATTTATTTGGACTATTTTAGTTCATTTTTCTATTTATATTAATTTAAAATATTAATTTATATTTTAATAAATTATTAAAATAATTATGACGTCATCACGGTTCGACCTCGGTTCAACCTCGGTCCGACCTTAAAAACCTTGAACCTCTCTCTTTTACGGTTCATTGAACGGTCCGGATCTGAAAACCTTGAGTAATACTCTCACTTACTAAGACCGGTCTTGCAAGAGGAGCCCATAGATAAATCATAAGTAAAATTCAGCCGAGACGCTTGACCTTGACTAAGAAAAATCAAAGTCTTAAATGGTGTGATGGCTAAAGCTTTAAAAATTCAACCACTTTTTGCCTGGGTTTGTTGACCAAAGGCCATATTTATGGTCCGTTTGGATTGAGCTTATTGTTGCTGAAATTAAAAACTGAAAACTGAAAACACTGTAGCAAAATAATTTTTAAATGTGTGAATAGTACCGTGGGTCCTATTTTTAATATTTTTTAGTGCGTGAACAGTGCTATGAACAGTGATAAACAGTAGCCGCACAGTAATTTTTGTTCCCTGTACAGTAAACCCATGTGAGGTTACTGTTTACGCGCAGAAAAAAAAAAAAAAAAAAAAAAAAAAAAAAAAAAAAAAAAACCTGAAAACGCAAAACTTGCAAAACGCCAGACGTAGACGCCGAGCCCAAACGGGTACTTAGACGGAGATTGATTTGTGAGTGGTTCACACTGCTACTCTGATGAAAATGATATCTCTTGCCTGGAGACTGGATGGCCCACTTGACCCAACATTAGCCATATTGACTCTATTCAAGGGAGCACCTATGTCACCATGTCAGGAAAATTTATTGGCCATATTGACTCTAGTCAAGGAGTACTTATGTGAGGAAAATTTATTGGGTATTTTATGAATCGACAAGTATTGACAAACCACACATTATTCTTCAATCAGATATTCTATCCTGACTTTAGTTTTGGGCAACCAAAGCCTTGGTAAAAATATTTTATAATTCATGAATGGGAAAAACACTAAAAAATTCCATGTTAAATGTACCAATGAAAACTCAACCAGTATCCATTCAATATTCACAAAATAAATAAAAATAATAAAAAAGACAAATTAATTGTTTTTTCGATACATTCAAAACAATTGTTTATCAAAATGGAATTTGGTTTTCTTTTATATTTCAAATATAATCTATAATTAATTATGTACTAAAATTTCACAATAATTTCTTTTTTTATATACAAAACCAAATCATTCTTTAAAAAATCATATTCTTTTTTATTGCGAATTATTGTTTTGACGATATTTATGATTGAAAATGATCATCTCATAGTTGCAATAAAAAAGACTAAGTATAAATACACTCTCTTTGTAAACAAGTTGAAAGATTGTTCATTTTTTAGTTTTACTTACCAGCATTTGACACAATTCAAAAAGATATAATGATAAATTAAAAAAAAAAAATTTAAAAGACTATCTTAGAATAGAAATAAAAGAATAATCTTTAATTTCTTGAAGGCTTGTAGCCCCTTTTTCGGTTTGCTCTTAATTTATTGCTGATTAATTTTTTTTTAATTTAAAATTTTTATTGCATAAAACTATATATATATATATATATATATTCTTAACATATATATATGCCAATTTTCATGTCAATTAGATATTATTTACCAGTCAATCTGTAAACACATATTTCATGCGTTATTTTAAATTACAAAAACCTGTATTTAAACAATTGATTGACGATATGACTATAGATTTTTGATCACCTTGAAATTGTATAAGCATAGAGGCGAAGATGATGTTATTCAATAGCGGATTTTTCAAAGTTACACCTACTGTAACTTTAACCCAACTATATATATATATATATATATTAAAGATTTTATGATATTTATTTCAAAGAGGGGTCAAAAGTTTATAAGATAGCTCGCTTTGTTTCTTCTTTTTTTTAATCCTCTTTGACCAATTTATTATTTAATAGGTCACTTTGTCCCAACCTGAGTTTGTCAGGTGATTACAAATTAAAACGAGTACTTATTTAAATTGACATGTAATAAGACTTATAAGACTTTCCTCCAAATTAGTTAGTGTTAGGTTCTAAGACTTTAGGAACTTATATATTAGAACTCTAATTTGTATTGTTGGCAAACCATGACCAAAACATATCGTTTAGTCTTGTTTAAACTTGCTCAAAGTTGTGTCATTTATGTAAAGTTGGAATCAAGTGGCTGCAGACTTCAGTATGCATTTCGGCCTGGCTCGATCGACTGAAGCTTAGGCTCGATTAATCGAATCTCGAGTAGAATGCGTTTTTCTGGAGAATTTCCAAATCAGCCCTAGCCTATTAAAACGTGAGGGTTTTATGTTTTTGCCCTAGGTATATAAGGCAAACCCTAGCCACGTTTTTAGGTTGCTCAAATTGCTGTTTGTGTGAATTTCTTGTGAGATCTGTGAGGAGTTTTCCTTCACACAAGTTTAGGCTTATCAAGGAGGAGATTGCTTCAAGAACTTGATGATCATTCAGTTGCTGCCATAAGAGCTTAATGATACACAAGTGAGGGTACTTGTATTTGCTGGAGAATCCAAGAAAGAAGGAGTCCGTGAATTCGGAGCATTCACGTGGTCGTGTCAGTAAGTTTTACTGGTGGGTAACAATAGAATGTTAGTGGTCTAAGTTCTATTGTACAAATTCCGATTATTTCATATAGTGGATTCGGGTTTATCTTAAAGATAGCTAGGTTAAATCCTTCCCAGGTTTTTTATCGGTTTGGTTTTCCTGGGTCATCATATCATTGTGTTATTTATTTTTCCGCTGCTATGCATGATATGATTGTTTGATATGTGTTAACTTAGAACTGCATAATTTACCTAAGTTAATCACTTTGCTAAATAACTAGGTTAATTCAATTGTTATTTAAGGGGTCTAAAAATAAACAAGTGGTATCAGAGCAGGTTGCTCTTTTGTTTTAGATCTTTTGATCTTGAGTTGATCCTAGACCCTTGTTGTCATATAACACGGACACTCTCTAGTTATTCCTCCTTACTTTGATGAGAATAATTATGCTTATTGGAAAGTAAGGATGAAAGTATTCTTGAAATCTATTGATGAGAGGGTTTGGAACTTTGTTGAGTATGGATGGGAGAAGCCCACTACTCCTGTGAGTGAGTGGCAAATTTCTCAAAAAGAAGCAGTTGCGTTCAATAGCAAAGCTATGAATGCTATTTTCAATGTTGTTTCTATGGAGGAATTTAAGAGAATCTCTAATGTTAAGGTTGCTCACACTGCTTGGAATATCCTCCAAACTGTACATGAAGGCACAAAGGCTGTCAAAATTAATAAATTGCAGCAATTAGCATCTAGGTTTGAGAGCATTAGGATGTCAAATGATGAATCATTTGATGAATTTTATGCTAAACTTAATGACATTGTTAATTCTGCATACAACTTGGGTGAAATCTATGATCAACCTAAAATTGTTAGGAAGATTTTTAGATCCTTAACTGAAGATTTTAGACCCAAAGTGACAGTCATCACTGAGAGCAAGGATGTGGACTCCATCCCTGTTAATGAGCTTGTAGGATCTCTTCAGTCCTATGAGTTGGATCTATCCAAAACTAGCAAATCCAAATCAATGGCTTTTAAGTCAGTTAATGATGTTGATGTTGGTGGATTTGATGATGAGCTCTCTGCTACAGAGATTGCTTACCTTGCCAAGAACTTTAGGAATTTCCCTAGAAATACCAACTGAAGGGCAAGAGGTACGAACACTGCTGAACTTAGAAATTTTAGAAAGAATGATCCCACTAACGTTAACAACAATGAAAAACCTAGAGAAAAAGTTGTTCAATCTTCTAATAACTCAATGGGTCTTCAGTGTTTTGGATGTCAAGGGTATGGTCACGTGAAATTTGAATGTCCAACATTCTTGAGGTCTAAGGGTAAGGCTATGGCTGTAACCCTTAGTGATAATGACGTTTCTGATGATGAGTCTGGGTGTGACGAGGATGGAAACTTCATTGCTTTCATTGCTACTGCTATAGTCAATGAAAGTGTGACTGTTAAAGAGAACCCTTCTGATGGGGAACTTTCTAAGGATGCAGATCTTCAAGAAGCCTACAATAAATTTTGCAACGTTGCTATAAAGGATGTTATGAATGTTGAATTAGGCTTAAAGAAAATTGAATCTCTTGAGCTTGATAAGAAAAATTTGCTTGTAAAACTATTTGATGCTAATAAACTTTTGAACAATGTGAAAACTGAAAACATGCTTTTGCTTGATAAAGTTAAATCTTTGGAACTTGATTTATCTATTGCTAGATCTGCTAGTTCTAAATTTGATCATATGCTGAGTGTTCAAAAGTCTCATTCTGACAAATCTGGATTAGGTTTTGTTGAAAGCATCTCTGTGTTTGCACCCCATTCCACAAACTTTGTTCCTTCTTCTTCCACTGAACCCCCTATGAGTGAGGTTGTGAGTGAGACTATCAAATCTGTTGAGGTCACACCTTCTAGGAAGATTAGGGTTGATTTAAAAGAGTTTAAACCTAAGGTGTCTACCCTTTCTAAGAACAAGTTGAATGGTAAGCCTGCTTGGGTTTGTTATTTTTGTGGAAAGTCTTGACACATTCGTCCAAACTATTACAAGCTGCAAGCTGCTAAGAGAGCAAACAAACCAAAAGTACCTGTGCCTCAAGCACAAGATACTATGGTACTTATTGGTGAATTGGTAAAGGCTCTAAACCTTTATTCCAATCATGGAGTTGTAAATCATTCTCATGAGAATAAGAACTCCAATGCTCATGGTGCATCTAAAAAGTTTTTGATGTAAAAGACTCAATCTAATTGAGTCTTTCTAACATGATCCTTGTGCTTCATTGCTCTACTCTTTGTGACCATTGTTCTTTGGTTTTTATTTTCTTATTGTTTTTAGGATTTGCATTGCATAAAATTCATGCATTTCATTCTAGGACTGTTTTTATTTCTTCTTTTCAAAATTAAAAAAAAAATTAAAAAAAGGAGAAAAAAGAAAGCAAATTGTGTTTTGTATTTATTTTCTTGGTTTTTTGAAAACAAGGTTGGTCAATTTATTTTCACATAACATGTCTTTGTACCTTGTTTAGCTTTGATGAGCTTATTTATTGCACTTTACTAGTTTAGGCTTTGTAGTGCATGTTGTGTGGGAAAGATGTTTATGGTTTTTGATCACTTTGTCTTGATCTTGAAGTCACATGTCTTTGACTATCGGACTTAACCCTTTTGAGCAAGGCATAAATAACTATCTCACCACTGTTCACTAGCCAATCATGAACACCTTAGTACATATCGTAAGATTTTGTTCTCGAGATAGTGTAGCACATGCACAAAAAGAACATGAGGTGTAGCCTTGGTTTAATTGCTTAAAATTGGTGTGTACATTATCCCAGCTAATTAATAAGTTTCTAATCAATTAAAATTGGTGTGTATATTATGAGGCAAAATCAAAAAACTTACATGATTGCAAGCTTTTGTTCTAGGAGATGTGGGAGTTATATGATGTAACTCTTTAAATGATAGTCTCTTTTAAATTCTATGTGATGAATTTTGTAGATTTTGTGTTTGATTGCTATTCACATATCACCTCACATATATCTCAAGCTTTTGCTATTTGCACACACTACACAAGTTACTCTGTGCTAAACTTTGTACATGTTATTATGTGTGTTTTTGGATGACCAACCAAGTTTGAAAATACCTTAAAGTTTTATCCAAAACATATTTGATGATTGAGAATTTAGAGGGAGAATGTTTGAAAATCTTAATTTTGGGAAAACTGGGTTTAAAACTTGTGTATTTGAAAAGCATTTCATCTTATACTCATGCATTTTATTTTGAAAATTCAATGCTTTGAGGAGTTTATGTGCAAAATCTATTTGTTTTTCAAAAATTTTGTTTTTCCAAAATTTCGATTGATCGAGGCTGTTTTTCGATCAATTGAATGTGTGCTTAAAAATTATGATGAGCCTCTGTTTATTTCGATCAATTGAAACTGATTTTCGATCAATTGAAAATCGTGAATTAGGTTTTTAAAAAATCAGATTTGACTTGTTCAACTCATCTTTTTCAAAACTTTTTCAAACTCTCTTTTCTCTCTCCGATTCGGACAAGCACAATCATCAATATATATATATATATATATATTTGACTTGTGGAGCTCAATGTGACTTGCACACAAACCGGTTCATATAATGACCCCAATAGGCTGCGGAGAACTAGACCAGTTCACCCAACTTCTACTCCAACCCCTTCATAGTGACCCAAGATCCCATATCAGCATTGGGCCTTGGAACTGTTTAAAAAAAAGGACCTCACAAAAGGTCATTATAAATTTAATATTAATTTTTACGTAGTTACATTTTATCATAAGTTTCATTTTTTATTTATATAATTAGAATTATGAATTAAATTATTTATGAAATCAGTCGTTCGGCCATTGATCCAACCATAACTAGAATAGAAAATCGGCCCTTTTCCAATTCTTTTACCTAATTTTTAAAAACAGGGATGAAGCCACAAAAATCTTTTATTTTTTATTATTATTTTTTTTTATACTAGAGTCAATATGCCTTGTTGAAACTTGAAACTTGAATGTCCAAAAACTTTGAACATGACCTCCAGAATGACCCGAGACTAGGTAGCTATCACTTTTCAAGTTTTGTTAGAGTAGAAATGTGAGACTAATTATTTAAATAAATTAATTATTTAGCGTCTGACACATCTCATGAAAGTAATTTTTTGTGTTTAGTATGCTAAATGCTAAAAATTTAGCATTTAGCACATTTGATACTTCTTCTTAGTGTAGAGTCCTATTAACTTGAAATACGACATTGCATATTTTGAGATGTCAGTTACCAAAACCAAAAGCATATTTTGTTCCTACATTTTTCATAAGCAATATGACGTTTAAGAGAGTGACATAAATTTTAACAGTATAGTTTACCACTTATAGACGACTAAATTTCTTAGTTCGAAATAAATCAAACAAGTAAAATAGTTGCACAAATGCAAATTTGTATTGATGATTGTGGTATAATTCTCTGTGTTTACAAAAGAGTGATCCTCTGATTCGATTCTCCTTGCAAGACTTATTGATTTGGATTTGTGGTAATGTGATTGTGACTTGAACACAAGATATCCTTCAATTTGGTTGAAGGATGGATCGAAGATAGCTAAAACGGAATTACAATGAATCTCTGGCTATGAGTTTGTTAGAAATCCTTTGTTCTTCACGTTCTTCGTGTTCTTCGTGTTCTTCGTGTGTTCTTCGTGTTCTTGGATTTGTGGTGGAAGTTCTTCGGGGCTTTAGAGGCTTGAATCCGTAGAGCTTCACTGATTTGTGGTTTGTTGATGTTTTCGGACACTTTAGGCTTGATTCCCACGGACTTTTGGATCTAGGCGGATGATTTTGATGATTTCTCTTCGAATGTTCTTCGTATTCGAAGGTTTGAAGTTCTTGAAGTTCTTGGAGGCTTTAGAGCTTGGTTCCGGCAGAGCTTCTATACTTCTGATGTTTCTGAATCTTCTCTGATGCTGCTGGTGCTTCAGATGGCTTGGTGTCCTCCTAAATGTCTCAAGAAGGCTTCTATTTATAGGAGTTTTGGGATGGATGAGCGACACGTGGCGGAGTCTGATTGGTGACACATGTCACAATCTGATTGGTCCGCTTGTGTCATTGCTTACACGTGCGAGGTTGCTTGAGTCATCGCTTACACGTGCGAGGTCGCTTGGGTCATCGCTTACACGAGCCGATGCATGATTGGTTCTTACATGACACTTGGCAAACTTCTGTTGGCTTCTGAACAGCAATAGTAAAACCTAACAGCAGTACGTGGCACTTTGTAATTGGCTGTATTTTGGGACCTGGTAGTGTGACGTGTCAGCTTGTGATAGGTCGGGAATTTTCCCTCTCTACACCACTTTCTCCAAAATGATTTCTTGACAGTGTTAGGGACGCAAGAAAGGATGGCCTGACTTGTATCATTGTAACTTGTAAGACCCGCCTTCAAAAACGAACCAAGTTTTTGTTCAAACAAAGCATTCCCTAAAAAAGAAGTTTCTGGTCAAACAAAGCAAAATCCTGAACAAAAGAAGGGGAAAACTTCTAGGCAGCTTCTCTTTATTTTCCTCCCACCAACAAAACTAGGAAAAAAAAAAGTAATTAAATATTTTGCTAGGTCAGAGCATCAATTTTTTTTTAGTGTAGACAGTGTTTGAATTTTATATCTCATACATGACAATATGAGACTTTATCTGTCCACCATAAAGATAGAGGTTTTTTTTTTTTGGTAAGTTAATTATGAATGAAAAATGGGTAAGGAGGAGATGATGAGAATGACTTCTCTATTTGGGCGTCACCATAGTAATACTCTCACTTACTTAAGACCGGTCTGGCAAGAGGAACCCATAGAACTATAGCTATACCCCAGACCCATGAGGACACTTGCAGGCAAAGGGGCGGCAGTGTAGGGCTCATCAACCCATGTGAAAAACTTGAATTCCACTTTTTGATCATTAGAAGTTGCTCTATAATTATAATTATGAATTATTTATGAAGTTAGTGGTTGGGCTATTGATCCAACCCTAATTGAAACAAAAAATCAGGCCTTTTCCAATTCTTTTTCCAACCTGATTTTTAAAAACAGGGATGAAGACAAAAAAAATCTACTAGTGTGCATTGTGTCAATACTTGTCAATTCTTAAAATAAATTATCTTGACTTCATGGTGCCTTTTTTTGGCTAGATCCAATATGCCTTGTTGGAAGTCCAAAAACTTTGAACATAACCTCGAAAATGAACTAGGGATTGTTGGAAGCTATCACTTTTCTAGTTTTGTCGTAGCAATGTGAGCCTGATTATTTATAAACCAATTTCCAAACAATACAACCTTAAAGTGAATTAGCGTTTATTCTGGAAACCAGAATAATTTGGTGACTGAAAAGTTTTTATACATTAGTCGTGGCATTTAATGTCATATAGACTTTCATATTTCTTTAGTTGTGATCAAGCATATTCTCAGGTGGTGGACTAAACATGTACACAATCAAAAATTTATGGTGTGCTTTTGTATTAAAACCATATATTCTTTTCTTTGTGCGTATTTATTTCTCAAAAAAGAAAAGAAAATGGTGGACTAAAGACCAAGAGTTTTGTAATTAACTCAATGACATAACCTAATATTTTCAACAGAGACGTCCATGGTTTGAATCTATAATCCCTCACTTAAAAATGAGTTTTAAAAAAAAAACTTTCATACAGAGCACGCTTTGTTTCTTTTAAAAATAAATAAATATCCTCTTTGACCAATTTAATAGGTCACCTCGTCCCAACTTGAGTTTGTTATGTGTTTACAAAATCAGCACTTATTTAAATTGACATGTAATAAGACTTTCCTCCAAAGTAGTTAGGAGGAAAAATATACCATTTTTGTGATTTTTATCTAAATAAGCCACTAACATGTCACATTGCACTGAAAATTGAGAAGATGCTTTTCCTCAAATGGCCAAAAATTTTCAATGATATCATTACCTAGTAATGCCTCCATTGAACTGTGCCCATGAAGTGTTTTTCTTGTGATTTTAGGTTCAAGATCTGCTCAATCTTTTATCTGAAACATTGAAACTTCAAATGTTAAATCCTTATGAAGGCCTAAAGATGTGAACTTTTTTTTTAAAATTTTTATTTTTTGAGAAATCAAAAATGTGAACTTAACAAAACGGTTCACATTTTTGGTTTCTCAAAAAATAAAAAATAAATGTATGTTACGTTTTCCTAGATTACAATGGCCAAAATGGAAATCAGTTTTGGGTAATTATTAACTGGATATCTATAAAAATGGATTGCAAAAAAAATTTAGTTCATGATTAATAATAAATGATTTTAATACTATGAATATGAAAGAACATAGGATTTAGTTTAGTTGAGTTAAAGTTGATTTATAAGATAATACCTTTTTTACTTTAAGAATTTTTTTTTGAGAAACTTTTACATAAGGACTTTTTTTATATTAACTTGGACCCCTTGAAAAAAATCTCTAGCTTAACCACTGATCACACGTACCTGGTATTTATTATAGAAATGCATATTAACAGTTAAATCTTGATTCAGTTATACTTTTTTAATTGGATGGCCTGATTTAAGCACATGATATATAGTTTTGATCGTTAGAATTTTTAATTTTTAATTTTTTCATTTTTCTTACATCATGAAATAACAGTTTTATTATTGAAACAAGGTTATACGAATGTTGCAAAACGGGGATCTCTAGATTCTCTACAAGTTGAGCTAGTGTCACCTCACCAATTAGTGCATGGGATATCACATCTATTTGAGATAACTTGTGAAATGGCTTTGCGATTCTTTCTGCATTTTAATTTCCTCCTTTTAGCAGTAATTAGTTTTCGTTGGAAATATATGATCAAGTTACACTTATTGTTCATGTTGCGCCATGCTTATGCCAAATTTGGTATTAATCAAATGTTAGTATATACTATTTGACCCATAATTTCATATTTTAAGTATAATTTAAAATTTTATAAACACTCATGTTTTAAATATAACTAGTATGTAACCCATGTATACACACGGGAATGGAATGATACATTGTAGTAGTGTTATTGATTTTAGCTTGGGTTATTAAACATATAAGACATTAGTTCGATCAGGACATTTAGAGGAACTAAAATGGTTTTTTCTTACAATTTTCATGATATTAGGTACGCCAAGTTTCTCATTACATTGCTATTATACATATAATTTTGAAAATCTTTATTGGATACTACATATATATACAATATTAATTTACAATCATTATACGTGAAATTCTAAATTGAATAGGGATAAATGCATGGGATCGTTTAGCTCAATTACAATTTTTTAGGTTCAAGATCTTCGCATACAAAATATCTGAATAGAAACAATATAAAAGATATGTTCATTAGTTTAGAGAAAAAATAACAGCAAAAATCTAAATAATTTAATTTTTATGGAAAACTAACAAAAGCAAAATCTAATTTTGATTCTAATTGAATTTTCTCAAAGTTTTGGTTTAAAATATTCTATTTGAATTTTCTCTAAGCTTTGGTTTAATATATATATATATATATATAACCTAGTTAGTAATGCGCAGTACATATATAGTCATGGTATATGACATAAATAACTTATAAATTTGAATTATTTTTAGTTACACAAAAAAATGGCTCATAAATATAAAATCATTCAAACTCTCTTTTCCTCTAATTTTATTTATAGAGTTAGATATATGTTTAGGTTTTTTTCTTTTTTAAATTTATTTTATGGATTATTTATATTGGATTCATCGTTTTCTATATTGAATTAACCCACTTGACACAAAAATTAAAAAACTTAGATTAGATGGGACACATGGCACAAAATTAAACTCTAATTGAAATCCAATTTTTACGTTTAATTAACTCACTTGGTACAAAAATTTAAAAGCTTTGATTAGATGAGATACGTGATGCAAAATTAAACTCTAATTGAATTTCAATTTGAAATCTAATTGAATTTTCTCTCAGTTTTGGCTATTAATATATATATATATATATATTGATGATGCCAAAAATCGTCAGTCGTTGAGATTGTCCAGATGGCTCCAGCGTAACCTATGAGACAACAAGAAAGTGAAACGGATAGGTCACTAGTGTGGTGCCAGCCGATGAGCCTCTGATGGCAAAGTTAGGATGAGAGGGAGAGAGCTTAATAACGGTGCTGATAAGGGTGTTTCTTTTTTATCATCTTACCTTTGGTTGGATGTGCTTTATATAAGCCTCTATTTTCCTAGCTGCTGGAAGGCCATTAATGGCGAATTTATTCCTTGTCTGGGTAATGTCTCTGACAGTCAATGCTGGGATACTAAGACCTTTTGGATTTATGCTCCCTTTACTTTGTCTAATTGTAACGACTCAGTCAATAAAAGCTTCATTTATGGCTTGTTCATCGTCCACTACCATGTCTAGACGAGCAATACTATCTAGCTCATCAGTTCCCCCCATTCCTTGGTCGTCAGGTCCCTTGATGACCTAAGGAATATGAAAGGCTGCCCCATGTCGAGTGTGGCCTTTTGGGTTTCGTTTCCATCGCATTTATGGCGACGTGACAGCGTTGCATGCTCGGTGGCCACGTGTCGCATTTTGATTGGCTGGACGTGGGCACATTCCTCAATGAGGCATTTAGTTTTCCCACATCTCGATTTTTGGGGAAGCCTTTAAATGCTTTTCTCTTTCTTCCCTTTCCATTATTTTTATTTTCTTCCTTATTTCTATGTTTTCTTCATTTCTGTGCTTCCTCCTCTCTCCGAGCTCAGGCCACCCTACTTTTTCCTCTTCAGGTATGACCTTTTTCTTTTTCTTACTAAATTTTCCTTCATTTTGCTTCAAATAGGGACCTCTGTATTTCTTTTACTTATTCTTTTTTATGTGTGATTATTTTGAGGTTTGGCGTCACTGCCCTTTTATGTCTTTCCTTTTCGCTCGTTTAGGGGCATTTCTTGGGTCCACTAGTGGTTGTCTGGAGGTTGGGACTTTTACCCTTGGGAATAGTGCCTTAGGGTGGGTCTTAGATGATCTTTCCCCTTTACTACGTCAATCCTTGGATTGGTTTAGGTCCCTTCGAGAGATGTTAGTAGAGATGAGGTTTAGCAAGTTGGACACAGGTTTGTCGTCTAATGACAGGACTGTGGAGGTTGACACCGCAGTCTCGGCGTCTCCGTCTTTGAACCCTTCATCTTCTTCACATACTGTGTTGAGGGTTTTTCATGCCCTTAAGTAGGTGTGCTCTTGGACGAGGACACTCTTTTCAGGTTTAGGGATAGGTTTCAAATTCCGAATGAGACTAGGATTTGTCTTCCTCGTTCAGACAAAAAGGCTTAAGCTTTCAATCTTGGGGAGGTGTGTTTTAATGAGGCTGCCTTTTTGAGTGGCCTTAGATTCCCCGTCCATCCCTTTGTAATGGAGATTTTCCACCACCCAGTCATAGCGTTCGGGCAACTTATGCCGAACTCTTGGAGGATCATCATCAGTTGCATGGAGATCTGGATGATAGTGACGGAAGGTGATATGATTTAGGTGGACGAACTTTTGTACTTATATTGTCTAAAAGAGTCAAAAGAGTTTGGGTATTATGAATTAGTGCCTTGGGATAGGAAGGCTCGTTTTATCGCTTGTCTCCCCTCGTCGTTCTGTTATTAGAAGTCCAGATAATTCTTCATGTCTGGAGATGGTTGGGAGACCTCTCGGGCGACATTTGGGGGGACATCCCTAGGTTGCTGCGTAGGTAGGGGACACCCAAGCTTGGTGCGTCTTCTTCCTTCTATTTTTTTTTAAAGGGCTTACCTTTGTTTCGTCTAGTCTTGACGCTTATTCTTTCTTTTTCTTCCTTCGTAACCAAGACTTGTCTAAAGATAAAGAGCAAGTATAAAAATCGCGTCAAGGATGCTTCGGACTATGCTTCGGACCATTGACGATTTTGACGAATTGATCGATCCTAGGACTTTGGTTCGTCATTTCCTGGGTCCTGAACCTTCTCCTTACGTCTTGTGGGCAATAGCTAGAGAAGAAAAAAAGTAAGTTTTTGGTGTTGGCATACCAGTTGTTTTTTTTTTTTGAATTTATTGTTGATATCCTATTTATGGCGTTCCTTACAGAGATGATGACAAAGTTCAACCAAGAAATGTATGCCAAGCTGAGGGCTAGAAAGAACAAGCCCTTGTCCAACATCAGCCAGAAGCGAACTCGGGTGGCGAAGGAGGTCGTTGAGACTACTGCGTCCACTCCCATTACGTCTAACCCTAAGGCAGCTTCCTTTATTGTTTCTATCGAGGAGATTACTCCTCATCCAAAGAGAGCTCGCGGTAGCGATAAGGGAAAGAGTAAGATTGATTCCAACATCTGAGATGACGCTGCCACTACCATGGGAAGGGCCCACAATGTCGTCACTCATGATGAGTTGAAGAGTTTGAGTGCTGTTCCCTCTCACGAGCTGGTGAGTCGTCATGTTCATAAGCTCGTCTAAGTACTTTTCTACCCGAACTTGTTTTCATCACAATTTTCATGGTTTCTTGAAAAAATTCTTATTTTGTTCATTTTTTACTAGGTTTTGGGAGAGGCGATCCACCTTACCACTAAGTATCTTACCACTAAGTATCTTACAACTATGTGTTTTGTTGACTTTTATTTCGTGCCAAATTTGATTGTAATTTTGTTCAATCTTTTGTACCTTGTATTTTATGTAGGATTTAATTATAAGGGTTGTGTGATAGAGAAAGAGTGTGAAGACTCAAGCAAATTGAAGACTGAAGAGTTTTCGCGGGTAGCTCGCGACTAAGCATCCTGCAAAGTGATGCATGTGCCCTGCACATGACTGGAATGTGAAGAGTCAGGACAGGATGGAGACAGTTGTGTTTCGCGAGTAGCTCGAGGGTAAGGCCTTCCTACGAAACACCCGAAAACATTCTGTTTTGCCAGACTGTACTATCTGATACACACTTTCTGTACCCACACTATATATACCCATATTACCCACAAATGTTGAGGAGTGCTTCTGAGAGAAAACCCTAGCCATAAACCTTGAGAGTTAAAGATTGTTATACCCACATTTCTCTACACAATTGCTTGTGAATTTTTCTCAACTCCTATCTCTCCATTTCCATAGCATTGAGAGGTTGATAGCCCAAACACCTACCACACCCTTTTAGAGTGTTCAGTGAGGTTTTGGTACTGTTGGGAAGCATTGGAAGAAGCCAAACTTTGGCGGATGCAATCGGGCATATTGCGAGATCCAGAGAGATAGACAAGACACGGTTCCGAGAAGCCTTGTTGAAATAGAAGCTTGGAGGGCTTAGGTACATCGGGTAGATTAGCTAACCAATGTATCCCAATTGATTGTCTAGTGGATTGATTACCGCTTGGAGGGCGGCGGAGAGGTTTTTTGCCAAATTCTTCGGTTTCCTCTTTGATAACACATCGGCGTGTAATTTTGTGTTTGCATCTCTCTTCCCTACTCTTTTACATTCCATTTTACTGCTGTGTTATTATAATTATGGATTAGAGTAGCTTGTTTGTTTATCCACTCGCATTTACACTATTCTGCACTTAGTATTAAGTTAGTGTAAAATCAATCGAGCCGTAACTTTAATTTGGGGGTCTAAACAGCTCTTGTGTTTTCAACACAATTTCGAGCTTTCAATTGGTATCAGAGCGGGTACACTCGCTGTGGTTTAAATACTTAAGTGTGTTCCTTGACCCTTTGTGATGGACTGGTCACAATCTCTTAATGCCTCACCATTCTTTGATAGAGGCAATTATGCCTTTTGGAAGGTCCGTATGAGGCTCTTGTGTGCTATAGATAAGCCGATATGGGACTCTATCGAGAATGGGTATGTTAAACCCACAACACCTAAGTCCCAATAGGACAAGGCTGCTCTAGCTTTGGATAGTGCAAATAGTAAAGCTATTAACGCTATATTCTGTGGTGTGTCTACTGACGAATTTCACAGGATATCGCATGTGGAGACAGCCAAAGAAGCTTGGACGATTCTTGAGACTACCTATGAGGGTACCAAGAAAGTTAAGGACATAAAACTTCAGATGCTTACCACTAAATTTTAAGAGCTCAAAATAGGAGATGATGAGTCCTTTAATTCATTCTATGGAAAGCTCAACGAAATTGTGATTGCTAAGCTCAATCTTAGTGAGAAGATTGAGGATGCTAAGGTGTTGAGAAAGATTTTGAGGTCCTTACCGGAGAGCTTCTGAGCAAAAGTCACAGCTATAGAAGAAAGTAAAGACTTGGATAAGATCAAAATCCAAGAGCTTATTGGTTCTCATGCTCGGCCTCCACTTTACTCTTCACCACCATATCATCAACGTAGATTTCGATGTACTTGCCCAATAGCAGCTTGAACATCCTCGTCATCATCCTTCGATAAGTGGACCCTGCGTTCTTCAGACCAAACGACATTACCTTGTGGTGGCAGTTCCCACTAGGTGTCACGAAGGCTATTTTCTCCTAATCCTCCAGGGCTAGTGGGATTTGATGGTAGCCTTGAAGGGCATCTAAGAAGCTCATCCGAGGATGGCCTACCGTTGTATCCACCAGCTGGTCTATCCGAGGCATGGGGAACGGGTCTTTTGGGAATGCCTTATTCAGGTTCGTAAAGTCTACACAACCCCGCCATTTTCCACTTTTCTTCTTGACCACCATGGTGTTAGACAACCATTCGAGGCAAAAAAACCTCCTTGATAGCCCCTACATGCTTAAGCTTCTTCACTTCGTCCCTAATTGGGTTAACATGCTCTCTTGATGGGTGCCAGGGTGGTTGCTTCTTGGGGATGACTGACAGGTTGACATTGAAATGGTGACAGATGAAGGCTGGATCAATTCCTGGAGCGTCACAGGCATCCCATGCAAATACGCCAATATTTCTTTTGAGAAACTCAATAAATTCCTCCTTCTCCTGAAGAGGCAGCTGGGTTCTGACCTAAAAGAACTTCTCTGGGTTAGCACCAATGACCACCTTCTCTAGATCTTCACATTTTGCCTCCTCGGCCGCCGTATTAGGAGGTGACATCGGGGCCTTTGATTGCTATAAGTTCTTTTCAGCGGTGGCCGAGGACTCCGCGTCGAGCCAATGTTAAATGGCAACCACCATACATTGCCTTGCTGTGGATTGGCAACCATAGATTTCAAGAACTTGGTCCCTTGACGAGAATTTCACCTTCTGATGCAATGAGGATGCAACAGCCCCCAAGGTATGGAGCCAGGGCCTGCCAACAATGGCTGTATATGGAGAGTAGGTGTCCACCACGATAAAGTTCACCTTCACTATCTCTGGGCCGATCTGAATGGGGAGCTTAATCATGCCCTTTGGAATAACAAGTTTCCCATCGAAGCTCATCAAGGGAGAGCTATAGGGCATCAAGTCTTCCGGTTTCAACCTCAGCCCCTTGTAGAGGTCCGAGTACATAACCTCGGCCGCACTGCCAATCATCCACCATCACTCTTTGCATATCGTAGTCTCCGATTCTGAGAGCAATCACAAACGCATCGTCATGAGGCTGGGTGGTTCCAATCTTGTCTTCTTCTGAAAAACTCAAGATTGGATGAAAATTCCCTCTAGCCCTCTTCGGCTTTGGCTAGGACTCCTCGGCAGGTAGCTGAGCCACAGATAGCACTCGTGAAGGGCACATGCCTGTTCTTCCTAAAGCGGCCAAGATCACATTGATCGTCCCTACAGGTGGCCTTAGGGCATTATCTCTCTAGGGTTCCTGATGGGTCTGGCCTTAATGACCACTGGAATGATGCAGAAGGTGCCCTAGCTTTCCTTCTCGGACTAGCTGGTCCAGATAGTTACGGAGGTTCTTGCAATTCTTCGTGGTATGTCCGTGGTCCTGGTGGTATTGGCAATAAAATTTCTGGTTACGGCTCGTGGGCTCTCTCACCATCTTATTCGGCTACTTAAAGTATGGCTTGTTCTTGATTTTCTCCAACACCCGATGTACTGGTTCTCGGAACAAAGCGCTGAAGCCTGTGTGTTGGTTGCTATAGGTTGCCCTACGAAATCTCTCATCGGGCGGCTGCTGTTATATTAGTTCGACCTGAAATCTCTCATCTTCTAAGGGATAACCTTCTCTTTTCCCTTGCCCTGCAGCTGGTCTGCCCCTACTCGTTTGCACTTATCGATCCAATCCAT
This sequence comes from Quercus glauca, assembly GCA_023736055.1. Classification (NCBI taxonomy): domain Eukaryota; kingdom Viridiplantae; phylum Streptophyta; class Magnoliopsida; order Fagales; family Fagaceae; genus Quercus; species Quercus glauca. Next base: position 7,988,906 of record CM043323.1, read on the forward strand.
CAGTTGGTGTATACTGGTGGCAGGCTTGCCAGTCAGAGACTTCCTCAAGCCGTGCCCTGTTGGGAGACTATTTTTTAAGGTGCTGATGGCAACATCATCAAAATTACCATCCATTTCATTACACATCTCCTAATATCTGTTTGAGTAGGCCTTTAGAGTTTCTCCATCATACATGGATAAAGACAATAATGCACTCACGGGTCGAGGTGCTCTGCTGTTTGTAATGAAACGAGAGCAAAAGGCTTGGGTTAGCTGCCTATACGAATCTATGGAATTCGTTTTTAAGCAATTGAACAACCTCATCGCCACTGGTCCCAAGTTAGATGGAAAAACCTTGCACATCAGCACCTCTTTTTAGAATGGACAGTCATCCTTTGGTTAAACTGGCTCACATGCTTCACGGGGTCCGTTTTGCCGTTATAAATGGTGAAGGTTGGCTGCTAGAATCGTTGAGGAAGTGTAGCCCCTTCTATGTGGCGTGTGAAAGGTGACTTTGAGAGTTAATCCAGTGCTCTACTCATGACATCGTATCCCAAGCCCCTAGGAGATGGGCTTTTACGTATATGCCTCTAGTAGTGCTCTTCTTCGTGAAAGAAGGTCTCGCTTGGAGGAGTTCTCGATCTTTGCCTATAGTCATCGTCGCTTTCATCATCAGAGGGCAAGTCAGGACTAGATCGAGATCGCCTTCGTTGTGCATGGCGCAGATTTCTCTTCAAGTCGTCTATCTCTCACTGCATGGCCTACTTATCATCCTGCCTATGGGTCACATAACTCCTAACTTCTTCTGGTTGGTCCGGTTGTTATTTTGTCTTTGGAGCACGTGATTGCCCACTCGAGAGTGGCTTCTGCTGGTTTGAGTGGTGTGTACACTTCCCTCTTGAAACCTTCCATTCTCTTCATTTCGATCGCGCTCAGGGTCGGTGAAGTTACCCTGTTATTGGGGCCTAGCCGGTTCAGGCTGATGGGAGCCTGCTTGATGAGTGCCTGATCCTATCATGCTTGATTGTTGCCCTTGCTAACACACAAGTTCTTCCCCACAATTAGCGCCAATTGTAGGGACTAGGTTTGAGTACTTCTACTTATAGATGAGTGGACTCAGACCCAACTGGCCAAATACAATAAATTTATAGAGAATGGGTTTAAGAACTAGGCCTTAGTAAGGGATACAACAACTAGACATGATTACGAATGGTTTGGATAACAAAAACGTGGGCTAAAGTGTGAAATTCTGTTCCTCGGCGCTTGTCTTAAGAGCTTGAGGTTCTTATTATTTCTCCAGTGCTTGGTTACAAAGGTTCTAAAGATGATACAAATCGCTACAGTGTTCTATACTTCTAATTTTCGGTCCCCTTTTTCTAGAGGATCTCTCACATTATATACCCCCTTTCAGTTGATCTTGACTCTCCATTTGTTGATTAAGTAGGTTACTACTTAAGTGCTTGTCTCATCAGCCGCCTTCCCATTCTTTCTGTGGGTTGCAGCAACCAAGGCAGCACTGTTTAGGGGTCATTTCCTCATTAATGCGGCCAGAACGTTAGTTGCGGGCATTTAATGCGGAGGTGACAGCTCCTCCTTGAATTGCTCTTCCACTATGCTTCCATGGCTGGCCCATTGTACTTGTCATTTTTCTTGGGGTGCTCTAGGAGGCTGCCTTTGACTGTGCGTCGCTCCTCCCTTCTATGGTCTCGGTTGGCCGAGGGCAGGATTGTCCTCGGCGAGTTTTCTTGGCAATGTGGACTTTGTTCGTTCATCCTCGAACATTTCTTTCTCCTTGGCGGGAGCCTTGGGCTTAGTATAAAATGGGCTGAGGTTGTCAAATTCTTTGACCCCACATAAATAAATATGTTTTTTGTTGTTGCATTTTTTTAAAGTATGAAATTTGAAAATCAAGTTAAATATTAATAGACATTATTATGGGGCATGTTGCAAAGGAATAGTAGATGCCATGGATGAGTTGTTTTGACATAGGAATAAATTATATAGAGAATTAAATGGAATCAGGGCCGGTTTAATGTATTTTGGAGCTAAGATAACAATTTTGAGAGGTGCTTTTTAAAAAAATATATAAATATTAAAATTTATTATCCGTTGTTGTTGTTGTTGTTTTTTTTTTTTTTTTTTTTTTTCTCACAAAAATAGTTTTATTTGTTAACAAAATAACAACTATTGTAAATGCGGACCCATACAAGAGTATACAAGTAAATTTTTTTTTTTTTTATAACGAATCAACGAAATTCTCAACCAAAAAAAAAAAAAATCTATTGTGAAATTTATTTAAGAAATTAAAACCCTAAGAGATAAGTACAGACGTAGTTCCATGATTACTAAATAGAGTACGGGGCAAAATTTCCAGCAATTCGTACAAGAAAAATTGAGGTTTGAGATTGAATATGTATATAATTTCTATCTTTAAATTTTAGTTGTTTGGTTGAGAGAGGGTGTGTGCTTTTTTAGCTTCTCTGTGTGGGAGTTAATGAATTTTACACTGAAAAACACCCATAGAGAAGGTGAAAGGTTACATATCAATTGAAAAATCTATTTGTTCTAGTTTTTTCTTTGATAAAAAAAAATTACTTTTTATTTATTGGTTAAATTTTTGGGCTTAATAAATACTTTCGGAAAATAGATCCTATTGGGTAGAAGTAATGTAACGATATATAACATTTTTCACAACAATTGAGTTAGCAAATTTTGGTTTTTATTGGTTTTATTTGGGTCACCATTGACATTATTTTATCATCTAACATTTTGGGACTTAAAATTTTTGATTGGTTAAAATTTGGGGCCTTTTTTTGCTTGGAGGCTTTAGGCGATCACCTCACTTGCTTGGTATGTTGAGCCAGCACTATGTGGAAGAAAGTAGACTTTCATAAATTTACGTGCTAACCATAGAAGAAGTTAACAACGAATTATTTGTATGGTGTATCTCCAATTAGTTTTAGCCTTGTAGATCAAGTTTCTCTTACTTAGGGATAAATTATCTTCCTATTGGTAATAGTGTTGCTAGAAGGAACAAAAATCCATCTCTAAGAGCATTCACAGTAATGGTGCTAAAAAATTTAACTTTTAACAACTTAAAAGTCTATTTTATCTATTCTAACATTTCACTTTATAACTCAAAAAAATATTTTATCTATTTTAACACCTCTCTTTGGCACTCTCCTTTCCTTGAAGCAATAACAACTAGCAAAAACAACCACCCACAACCTACTGCTAGCAAAACTAGCCGCCATAACCCATGGCCATAAACTTAGCGTCCCAAAAAAAATTCCATATCAGACCCGCCAAAAACCACCATGACTATAATAAATAAATAAAAAAACCCAACCACCACAAACCCACCAACCACACCACCACCAACTACCACCACATCACAATCCAATAACCCAAATCAGCCAAAAACCACCACACAAACCACAACTCCGCCTCAACTCAACCACACCAGAACCAAATCATTGACCCACTACACCCACAACCCACGATGTGACCCACCAACCCAACCACCACAAGCCAATCAATGGCCCTCCACACCCACAGCAACCCATGACATGACCCACCACCACAACCAGATCAATATTAACCCACCAACCCACCACCACTACCTAAACCCATAGGCTGATTGGAACCATATCCCAACTGCCACATGCTGATTAAAGAGAGGAGAGAGTGACGAGAGAGAGTAAGAATTCTGAGATGAGAAAGAGTGAGAGGAACGATAGAGAGAGGGACTAGAGAGGGGGGGGGGGGGGCTAAATGTGAGAAATGGAATAAAAACAAATACAAGTAGCAACTTGTTACAGTGAACTAGTACTAGTACCAATTCACTGTAGCAAGTTGAATTTTTTTTTAAGATATGACACCATCAATGTTGAATGTATTTTGTTGTTTGTTTTGCTAAAAACAATTTTTTAGCAATTTAAGAGCATCATTGTGAATAGGGTTTGTAGGACTAAAAATAACCTTCTAGTAACACCTAGGGCTCTTTTTAGTTTTTCCTTGGCATTAGCAATGAAATCCCTAACCAAGGAATGGAGCTGACTCTCTCTTTTTGAAATCCCTAACCAAGTGGTCATTTTAACGGATTTTTTTAAAAAAATAATAAAAGAGCTTTGAGATGCAGTAGCCAAAACCTTCAAGCGAATCAAGCCACTATGGCGAACTCGAAAAAGCTTCCGAATAATTGACTTTGGCGATCATATGTTGTTGTTTTTTGTTTTTGAATTTGCATCGATGCAGAAAGGGTGTTGAGGAGTGATCCATGGGTCCTTGACAAACATTTGGTGGTTTTAAGGTGCTATAACGATAATAGTCCTATAAAATATTCAAAATTCGATAAAGCAACATTTTGGGTTGAAATCCATAACTTACCAAATTAAAAAAATGTCAACAGAGATAGAGACCTTGACGAAACTCTAGACACGGTGGTATGATCACAAGAAAAATCTAAGTTGATGGTAGGAAATTTTATGAGAATTAGAGTCAACATTGATATCTCGAAACCATTATGTCAAGGAAGACATGATAGAATCCCAATTTTTTGCTATTGGTGTGGTTTGTTAACTCATGATGACAAAGATTGCATGCAGATAGACATGGCAAAATGGATAAGAATTTGTTGACCTGACCTGAACAACATCTTACCTGAACCTGATTTTTTAAAGCAAAAAAGGGTTAATTTGTGACCTGACCCAATTTTTTGCAGTTAAACCCGACCCAACTAACCCATCACACGACCTGTTTAAAAAAAAAAAATCACTAAAAAATATTTACACTACGCGCTGGGTGCTAGGTGCATAAAACACAATGGATGGCTGGCTGGCAACTTACTGCCTAACCAGTAGCCAAGAAAAGTCACATGACAAGTTGACAACCCATTTATAAAAAAAAAAAAAAAAAAGTTGAGATGAAAGGAAAATTGAAAACAAGTAAACAAAGCAAGATATTTAATTTGACTATACACTACTCCAATACTACCAAGTTACTAACACAGTATCACTACTTGTCAACTTACACAAAGTGACAAAACAAGCTGAAGCTATTAAACTAAAAAATAAATAAATAAATAAAAATCCAAACAAGCAATCCTAACACCTAATCTTTAGACCGCGCCTACGCCTCCATTTCTCCTTAGGGGTTTTTTTTTTTTTTTTTTTTTTTTTTTTTGGTGGGAATGATATTATTACTGGTGTGAACTTAAAACATATACTTTTTGGTACTCATTAGATCTATCTCTCTTAAATGTTGTAAAGTTGTAATTACAAACATTTTGACAATGAGTTATTAACATTGAAGACTTTTTCATCATAAATTCGTGACTATAAAGAATTTTAATCATGTTTAAAACTGTCAAAATTGGAAGGAAATTAACAAGTGGCATTAGACGCAACTCATTTATTTGGTTGATTTTATTCATTCTCTCTAAAAAGATTGCCATTGATATGTTTTTGTAATTAAAAAAAGAAAAAGTTCGTTTGAAAATATGGGTCAACTCAACCCAACCCAACTTGAAGCTGACCCGACTTGCCTATTTGCTTCGTCTACATGTAGAGACCCAAAAGGGCACAAAATCATGAGGAATCTGAGCCCCAAAAAGAACAATTTCTAAACTTTGACTTTATGAGCATTTCACATGAGAATACGACTTTATGAGCATTTCACACAAGAATACAGTTCAAGTGGCAGTTGACTTTACCCACGAGGTAATAGTGAAAGAGCTTGCCAATTTGTTGCGGGTAAAATGATTTCTCTATCATGTTTTTAGCCTAGACAAGGGGATGAAGCAAGGCTACAATATGCCAGGTGGAATAAAGGGGTGGCTTAGTGTTATTTTGGCAGGTAAACTTCGATGTTACCATTTATGGCTTGTTTGGAAGTTTAGAGAGGGAGGAGAGTAGAGGGGAGTAGAGGGGAGGGGAGTAGTGGGGAGGAGAGTAGAGGGGAGTAGAGGGGAGGGGAGTAGTGGGGAGGAGAGTAGAGGAAAATAATTCCCCTCCATCTTGTTTGGATGTTTTTAAAATTAGTAAAGGGGAAGGGTGTAATTAGCCCTTTCCCTTGTGTAATTTTGTGAATATAATAGGGGTAAATTAGGTAATTTACTTGGTCAATAGTTTATGTACTCTACTCTTCCTCCAAATCTCTCCAATTTGGGGGAATTAAAAATGGGGGGCTAGAGGGAGTTGAAACCCCTCCAAACCCCTCCAATCCCCTCCCCCTCCTTCCTTAAAAAACTTCCAAACAAGGTAATTAGATTACTCTCCCTCCCTCTACTCTACTCCCCCTCCTTTTTTAAACATCCAAACAGGCCATTAAAGTTACTTCAAGAATCATATTGATACGACCATCAACAAATGTTCATTCTTCAAATATTCAAAAGAAGAATGGGGATTCAGTAAGTTTTATGGAGAACTAGAAATACATCTGAAAGAACATAGATATCCCATTTTATTTTCGGTGTCTCTAGCATAACGCTTTAGTGTTACATGAGAAACGCTGCGAAAATTTCTGTTAAATTTTCGGTGTCTCTAACATAACGGTTTAGTCTTACAAACATAGATACCCCCATGTTACACATATTTTTATTAGCAATAAGATTAAGGGCACCAAAATTTCACAAAAAAATTATTCTTCTTATTTTCTTTTGTGTTTATGTTGGGTCCCAATGAGTAATGGCAATTCTACATGAGAAAGGGTTTGAAAATTTCTATTGAATCTTCGGTGTCTCTTGCATAACGGTTCAGTCTTACAAACATAGATACCCAAAATATCATACACAGTTGCCTACACACATGGAGCAAGGCGAGACTACTTTAGTTTTTAGAAGCCTGCATCTCAAGCTGTTGACACACACTTTGCATGGTTGGCCGAGACTGTGGATTGACACATAAACATGAAACCGCTAAGTTCAACATTTGAGCTAACTCATCAACAATCTTTTGACTTGTGTGAGGTGAGAGACGATTGTCTAACACATTTTTTAGATGAACCCTTGCACCAACTGAGGAATATAGATTAGTAATGAGTTTGCTTGGATGCTTTCCCATTAGAACCTCAAGTACCAAAACACCAAAGCTATGGACGTCACATTTTCATTCACTTCCATTGTATAAGCAAACTCTACAAAAAAGAAAAAAAGAAGAAGAAATTAAATAAACAATTTTGAAGAAGATTTGAACTTAAACATTTTACTCCAGTATTTATTTATATATAGAAGGAATAGAAACAAATCATTCTATAATAACACTAATATTTTACTCATTTAAATATATATATATATATATATATGTAGTGAGCCGTTGTCATTTGTTATTTGTTATCATCTGTAATTTAAAAATATATTATAAAAAGTAAAAAACAAAAAACAAAAAACAAAAAACAAATTGATCATTTTGATGGGTCATTTTGTGAAAGATAACAAGATTTAGTTACAAAAATTAAAGAGGGAGAAATGGAGGAATAATTGTTGCCTCCTAACCATTTTATTCTCTCTTACTTCAAGCCTTAAACTTTTTAACAATGAGGGAATGAAATAAATATTCTTAATATATATATATATATATATATATATATATTGGTAATTCAATTGTTATAACACGTGGGGAGAGGGATTTGAACCTTAATTCACCTTGTAAAAGGGTCTAGATAATAATATTAAGCTACAAGGCCTTGGTATGTGACTTTAAATGTTTAATTAAGGGTAAAATATTATTTTTGTCTCTAAACTTTATTAAAAGTTTGCTTTTCGTCTCTAAACTTTAAAATTTTCTTTTTTAGTCTCTAAATTATTGAAAAATCTTTTATCCCTAAACTATTGAGAATATTTCACTTCCTATCTGTAAACTTTAAAAAAAAAAAAAAAAAAGAGAAAAAAGAAAAAATTACATCCGTAAACTATTAAAAAAAGTTATTTTGCATTTTTACTTTTGTCTCTAAACTATTGGAAAAAAAAACTCTTTACAAAGTTTATGAATGAAAAAAAGAACTTTTTAAAGTTAATGAACAGAAAACAAACTTTTGGTAAAATTTAATGACCAAAATAATATTTTAATATTTAATCAATATGTAATATCCAATGCACATATGTCAACCAGAGTGAAAAAAATAAACACAAATATGTTTAAGCAAAGCAAAAGCCATATATAATAGAGAGAAGCTTACCTGGGGCGAGATAGCCATACGTGCCTGCAATTGTTGTCCAATTAGATGAATCAGGTTTCAAGAACCTTGCAGTGCCAAAATCGGAGACATAGGCTTCAAGGTCAATACTCGGCAAAACATTCTTGCTAGAGATGTCTCGGTGAATTATAGGTGGGACACAATCATGATGCATATAAGATAAAGCATTGGCCACACTTTTAATGGTTTGTATCCTAGTTGACCAGCCTAACTCCTTTGCTTCTTTGCCACTTAGCATATCAGCTAAGCTTCCTTTTTCCATGAATTCATAAATATAAAACGTGTGCACTTCATGGAAACAAAAGCCAAGAAGCTTCACAATGTTTCGATGCCTTATTTCTGTTAAAGCTGCTAACTCATTGGTAAAACTTTTTATATCCACAGTCCCTATGCTTTCGGCCTGGGAACTCAGCTTCTTCACTGCTAATTCTTGACAGCCTGGTATTTTTACTTTGTAAACTTTTGCAGATGACCCCACCCCAATACAATACATGTCATCAAAGTTTTTTGAAGCTTCAAGGATGTCCTTATACACGGCCCTCCCATCAAAGTACCATATTGAGAACGGATGTTCAGTCTTTGATGTGTTTTCATCTTTCATATTCCTTGAGTGCCGCTTTTGGAGATATGCAAAAATCCCAACAAAGGCAAATGAAAGTGACAATGTACTGACTAAAGAAGCAACGGTGACTACTACAATTTTGCTTTTATTATTTCCACCACCCTTCTTTACAACTGAGGCATCGCATCTTCGCAAACCTTGGATTTTGCCACATAGATCTTTGTTGTTACTAAAAGCCTCCAATATACCCGATTCAAAGATTTTTCCCTCAGGAAGAGGACCCTCTAAATTGTTGTTTGACAGGTTGACGCCAACCAAGCTCATCATGCTGCCTAGTGACGTGGGGACTAAACCGTGGAGGTTATTGTTGGAGAGGTTCAAGTATTCCAAATCAGAAAGGCTCCCAAGCTGAGGTGGTATCTCTCCTATTAGTGAGTTGAAGCTGAGATCTAGATCTTGTAAGGCCTGGAGATTCCCAATTTGATAGGGGATTATGCCATTCAAGTAATTCTTGCTCAACCACAGATCTTGCAGCTTCCAGCAACCCCCTATTTCATCTGGAATTGGCCCACTTAGCAAGTTCATGGAAAGGTCTAGAGACACCAAATTGGACAGTCCTCCAATTCCTGCCGGTACCTCTCCAGAAAGCTTGTTGTCTTTCAGGATTAGGTTGGACAATTTGGATAACGTTCCAATTTCTGCTGGTATGTCACCAGAAAATTGGTTGGAAGAAAGGTCAAGTTCTACCATTTTGCTCAATTGAACAATCTCACTGGGGATTTGACCACTTATCATATTTCCAGCAAGCCTCAGCAATGTCAAGTTTTTGCTTTCAACCCAGTTTGGAGAGAGTTTACCTTGCAACCTGTTGTAACTCAAATCAATATAATTGAGATTTGGGTACACTCCCAAATCCTGGTCTATATGCCCTGTTAGCTGGTTATACTCAAGCCGAACTCTAAACAAGGTTCGTCAATTTTTAAGACTAAATGGGATAGGACCAGAGAAATTATTGAAGGCTGCACTAAAATTGACAAGCTTTCCACCTTGACACACTTGTTGCGTTAAGTGGCCTGTGAAGTTGTTCTCGGCCAGTTGTAGAGTAACTAATGAAGAAAGATTTCCTATTTCATCTGGTACAGAACCAGATAACCGGTTAGTGAACAGGCGCAAATCCTCTAGTTTTAAAGTCCCAATGCTAGCGGGGATTTGTCCTGAAAGTTCATTTTCGTCAAGGAGAAGTGCAGTTAAGCCACTCAAATTACCTATGGATTGAGGGATTGGACCACAAAAATAATTCCCATCCAGAGCCAGTACATCCAGGTATTTCAAATTTCCTATTGCTCCAGGAATTCTGCCACCAAGCATATTATCTTGGAGGAGAAAGTTTTTGAGACTAAGGAGGCCTGTTTTGGACTGACTGGTTGCATCAGGGAATAAAAGTGGGTCTAGTTCTCCTGTAATATTGTTTCGGGACAAATCAAGCTCATAAACCTGAGTGAGATTAGCAAGAGAAAGAGGTAATGAGCCATTGAGGGAATTTGTGGAAAGGTCAAGAAATTGAAGTTTGTAGAGTGTGCCAATGTTTGTTGGTATTGTAAAGTTGTAATTTACAACTGTGTATTTGTTGGCTTTTATTCCGTGCCAAATTTGATTGTAATTATGTTCAATCGTTTAAAACCCTGTATTTGTTGTGGGACTTGATGTAAGGGGTGTGTGAGAGAAAGAGTGTTGAAGACTCAAGCATTTGAAGTACTGAAGAATTCTCGCGGGTATCTCGCGACCAAGCATCCCGCGAAGTGAACCATGTGCCAAGCACATGCTGGAATGCGAAGAGTCATGCCAGGGGGAGACAACTGTGTCTCGCGAGTATCTCGCGGGTAAGGCCTTCCCGCGAGACACCCGCGAGGCAAGCTGTTCTGCCAGCCTGTACTTTTTGAGTCACACCTTTTGCACCCCTCCTATATATACCATCATTACCCACATTTGTTGAGGAATGCTTCATTGAGAAAACCCTAGCCAAACACATTGGTAATTAGAGATTGTCTTCCCCACCTTCTCTAAACATTTTTGCGTGTGGTATCTCCTCAACCCTTCCCTCTCCATTATCCATATCTTTGAGAGGTTGATAGCCCAAACACTTGACACACCTTTGAGAGTGCTGAGTGACGTTTTGATGCTGCTGGGAAGCATAGGAAGGAGCCTTGAATGGCAGATGCAACATGGAGCTTGTTGCGGGATCCGGATAACTAGGACAAGACACGGTTCCGAGAAGTCTTGTTGGAGTAGGAGCTTGGAGGGCTTAGGTACATCGGGTAGACTAGGCTTGGAGGGTCTTTTGCTAATCCATGTATCCCAACTGATTGTCTAATGGATCGATTTCCGCTTGGAGGGCGGCGGAGAGGTTTTTCGCCGAGTTCTTCGGTTTCCTCTTCGATAACACGTCTCGGTGTTATTTGTGTTTGCATCCTTCTTCCCTACTCTTGTTCATTTCATTTTTTACTGCTGAGTTGCTTTAAATTATGAATTAGAGTAGTTGTTTTGTTTATACGCTTGTGTTTACACTATTCCGCACTTGTTATTAAGTTAGTGTAAAATCAACCAAGCCGTAATTTGAATTTGGGGGTCTAAACCGCTCATGTGTTTTCAACACATTTTCGAGCTTTCAATTGGTATCAGAGCGGGTACACTTGCTGAGGTTTAATTACCTAAGTGTGATCCTTGACCCCTTGGTGTTGTTTGGATAGTGTCTTTGTTAAAATCAACATGAAGGGAAGCAAAGATGTTTGTGATAAAGACTCTATCAGTAATTCTGAATTCTGTTCTAGTAATGTGTTTTTAGAGCTTTTTAAGTCAAAGAAACATGCTAGAATTTTCTGTCACATGCTGAGATCACTAGTACATAGAAACCGTGATATTCATAATAGCTTGTGTGAGTCAAAGGCTTTAGTCTATAAATATGAGAGAAGAAATAAACACTTGTGTGATGAACTTGATCATCTAAGAGGAAAACTTCACTCATCCTTGAACGAAATAAAAGAAAAAGAGCCCTGCTTCGAGGGTCAAGAGTGTCTCTCCCATGCATGTCTTTTTGTTCACACCGCTTTGAAAGTTTTTAATTCATGTTTGTGGTACCTTGACAGCGGTTGTTCAAAGCATATGACTGGAGATAAGTCTTTGTTCAAAACACTTAAAGAGAAGGAAGATGGCTTTGTGACATTTGGAGATGGTAGTCACTCACAAGTTCTTGGAAAGGGAACGGTGGACATTCCGGGACTGCCACTGCTGAATGACGTGCTGTACATTAAGGGATTGAAGGTGAACTTGCTTAGTATCACTCAAATCTGTGATGATGACTTCTTAGTTCAATTCTCCAAGAAAGGATGTCTAATCTTGAATGAAGAAGGTGTTAAAATTCTGAAGGGACTTAGAACCACCGACAACTGTTATGGGGTCATTCCCAAACCAAGCATAGCATGTCGGAGTGCCCAGGTAGATCTCTTGGAGTTGTGGCATCAACGTCTTGGACATGCCAATTATAAACAAGTGGCCAAAGTCTCGAAGCTTGAAGCAGTGGTTGGTTTACCAAAGTTTGGGAAAATTGAGAAGAATATTTGTGGTTCATGTCAATTAGGAAAACAGACAAAGTCAGGCCATCCGAAAGTGAATGTGATTGCAACATCTCGCCCGTTAGAGTTACTGCATGTGGATCTCATGGGTCCAACAAAAACAGAAAGCATGGGTGGAAAACGATATATTATGGTGGTGGTCGACAATTTCTCAAGGTATTCTTGGGTGGACTTTCTTAGGGAGAAATCAAAGGCATGTGACAAGCTGAAGAAATTGTGCAAGAGGCTGATTAATGAAAAAGGAGTACCTATTGTCAAGATCAGGAGTGACCACAGGAAGGAGTTTGAAAATGCGAAGTTTGATGAATTTTGCAATGAACAAGGCATCAAGAAAGAATTCTCAGCCCCAAGGACTCCACAACAAAATGGAGTAGTAGAAAGGAAGAACCGAGTTATTCAAGAAATGGCTCGAGTAATGTTGCTCAACAAAAATCTTCCACAGAAATTTTGGGCCGAAGCGGTGAATACGTCATGTCATATTGGGAATAGGATCTACTTCCGAGCTGGAACGAAGAAGACATCCTATGAAATCTGGAGAGAAAAGAAACCGAAGGTAAAATACTTTCGTGTCTTTGGGAGCAAATGCTATATTCTTAATGACAGAGAGAACCTTGGAAAATTCGATGCCAAGAGTGATGAAGGGATCTTTCTAGGCTACTTTTTAAACAGCCGAGCGTATAGAGTGTTCAACAAACGCACCAAGACTATGATGGAGTCCATAAATGTGGTTATCGATGACACCATAACTGAAAGGAATGTTGATGAGGGTGAAGGATCTGACCATAAGAAGGGGGATGGTGAGGACAACATGTCACAAGCTAATGATATTGAGAAAGGATCACCAGAAAAAGAGACCACACCCACCATACCAAGAAGGGAGACTAGATTAGCACAAGGGCCTCCTAGTCCTCTTACCCCTCCGGAAGTTCAACCTCCAATCTCTCGAGATGAAGAACCTTCTACCTCCAAGAGACCGTTGTCAAGGGTAATTCTCAATCATCCATCCAGCAACATCATTGGTGATGTCAATGAAGGACTTCAGTTGAGAAAAGGACCAAAATACAGTGCAAATCATGTGACATATAATTGCTACCTTGCTCAATTCGAACCTAAGAAGGTAGAGGAAGCTCTTAATGATGAGAACTGGATAGAGTCTATGCATCAAGAGCTACATCAGTTTGTTAGAAATGATGTATGGGAATTGGTTCCAAGGCCCAAAGATACTCATGTGATCGGCACCAAGTGGATCTTCAAGAACAAAACTGATGAAGACGGTGAGGTTGTCCGAAACAAGTCCAGACTGGTAGCTCAAGGATATACCCAAGTGGAAGGCATAGATTTTGATGATTCGTTTGCACCAGTAGCAAGACTAGAGTCGATTCGAATTCTATTGTCCATAGCTTGTGTTATGGATTTCAAACTATACCAAATGGATGTGAAAAGTGCATTTCTGAATGGGTTTCTAACTGAAGAAGTATTCGTTGAACAACCAAAGGGATTTCAAGATCCTCATTTTCCGGATCATGTACTGAGGCTGAAAAAGGCACTGTATGGGTTAAAGCAAGCACCAAGAGCATGGTATGATCGTCTCACAACATACTTGTTGGATCGTGGATTCATAAGAGGTCAAGCTGATCGAACGTTGTTTGTAAAGAGAGATGAGAAGTCGCTCCTGGTTGCTCAGGTATATGTGGACGACATTGTGTTTGGATCCACAATTGATCATTTAGCTCTTGAATTCTCCGAAGAAATGAAAAAGGAGTTTGAAATGAGTATGGTGGGGGAACTGACCTATTTCCTAGGACTTCAAGTGAAGCAACGGAAAGATGGGATATTCATATCTCAAGAAAAGTACGCCAAAAATCTCGTTAAAAGATTTGGTCTAGACTCCAAGAAGCACACCTCCACCCCAATGAGCTCCTCGTCAAAGCTAAGTAGGGATGCTGCAGGTGTAGAAGTGGATCCAACACTCTATCGGAGCATGATAGGAAGTCTCTTATATCTCACTGCCAGCAGACCAGACATTGCCTTCAGTGTAGGCGTATGTGCGCGATTCCAGGCAGCCCCCAAAGAGACACATTTAACAGCAGTCAAAAGAATCATCCGATACATAAATGGGACATCTGATTATGGAATTTGGTACTCAAGAGATTCAAATGAATGCCTAGCCGGATATTCTGATGCTGATTGGGCCGGTTGTGTTGATGATAGGAAGAGCACCTCCGGTGGGTGGTTCTATCTTGGGAACAACTTGGTGTCATGGATGAGCAAGAAGCAAAATTCAATCTCTCTATCGACAGCCGAAGCTGAATACATTGCTGCTGCAAGTGCTTGTGCTCAATTACTGTGGATGAAGAAGCTCCTTCATGATTATGGTATCACTCAAGACACGATGTGTGTATATTGTGATAACACAAGTGCCATAAATTTGTCAAAAAATCCAGTTCAACACTCGAAATCAAAGCATATCGAAATCCGGTATCATTTTATTCGAGACTTGGTGGATGAAAAGATTGTGTACTTGGAGTTTGTCAACACTGACAATCAGAAGGCAGACATATTCACAAAACCTCTCGATGGCCCAAAGTTTGAGTCTTTGCGTAAGACCATCGGTGTCGGTATCATTCCTTGAACTCTATCTCTTGTGTGAACCTACACTGCTCTTGGTTGCATATTTGTTAGTAGGGTTTCACATATTCTGTTTTAGATGTTTATATTTCCTGTTTTGGTCCACATTTATCTGTTGGTCTTATTTTTTTTCGTGTTCTGTTTTGGGTGTGTTTCAAAAAAAATTCAAAAACTCATAAAGATTGAAAAATCTCTAAAAGTTTGATCACTTGTTGTGTGCATATCTCATGTGAGTTTGGCCTAGTACCTTCGTACTTATGGCATAGTGCATTTACGATCTTCGCTTGTTCCGTATGCACTCTTTTCTATGTGGAAGAAATCTTGAAAACTATGTGTGACTGTTGTAAATAGATCTTCAAGCTTGTCATGAATGATTGGTCAATAGTCTTTGTGGTCTTGATACTTGCATAGACTTGTGTCTATATCTCTTCCCACTTTATTTTTAAGTTTTTATAAAAAAAGCTCACCAATTGTAAATCTCCAAATGAAAAGAGATATTGAGCTACAAAAGCCTGTCGCACATACTAGTATTTGACTAGGAAAAAGGGAAAGCGACTCTTTTAAATACAAATTTTATGGTGCTCAAAAAGTCAAAGGCTTATCATAAATGTTGAAATATCATAAATTTCAAGCACCTATCTCAAAATGAGATGTTTTGTCCATTCATAATAAAATGGATCAAGTGTTATGCTTTATGTTGAAGCCAAATGAAAAGCTTCCAAGTTATGTTTTCATTGTGTGGGAGGTCATATATACTCATTTCTATAATAGAGATAGTCCACTTGATTTCGTATCAGTTGTGTATGACTCGTGTGAATTGATAATTGAAGCTTCGCTCTGGTCTAAGGACTATTTCACATGTAATAATCACACACAACACACAAGTCCTTGATTCAATCAATGCTTATCTCATTTGTGTGATTGTATACGTCCAAATGTGATGTGTATGCCCATGAACTTGTTGATCAAATCCAAAAAGATTTTTGTGAGTTTTATTTGTTTTTGAAAGTGATTTTAGACTTTCTTGTGTTTCTTTTTGGTCAAAATGCATTTTATGTGCTTTTCATCAGAAAACTGGTTCAGGGGTTGTTTCGCGGGAAGCTCGCGACTAAGAAGCTTCTCGCGAAAAGGGTTGAGGGAAATAATTTTTCTTTCTTGTCACTCAGAGAATTTCGCGACTGTCTCGCGACTGTCTCGCGACCAACAGCTTCTCGCGAAATGCTGTTTGGCAAAAACTGAGATTTTCTTAAAATCAGACAGAGAATCTCGCGACTGTATCGCGACTTAGAGCTTCTCGCGAAAATTTTGTGCTTCAGTGGCACCTTTCGCGGTTGTCTCGCGACTGTCTCGCGGCTCCCTATCCCGCGAAAAACGCGTGTTTTCAGTTTTATAGGGCTGATGTGATAGTTGTTTCAAAACATTAAAACTTCCCTCCCTAAACTCTTTTAGAACCTCTCTCAACCCAACTCACTATTCCATCAAATCCCCTTCCAAATCAATCATTTTTCTGCATTTTCTTCTTCAAGGTATGTTGATTAACCATTTCCTTTCAAGTTTTTACTTAGATTTTGCAGAATTTTTGGTTAGGGTTTTGATAATTGGGAATTTTCGAATCTTTGGGTTGGTTTTCAAAATTGGGTGAATTTTGTGTCAAATTTTTGATTGGGTTCTGTTGCATTTGATCTTGTTGCATCTGTGTTGGCCCCTTGTGGCATTTTATCATGTATTTAGGCAAGATTTTACCATGTTCATGCATTGCTCATACTTAGAGTGTTCTTATGCATATTAGGTGTTCGATAAAATGTCCGAATGACATTTTTGTGCCTATTTGAAATCAAGTGATTTCAATCTGTGAATTCTCACTCCATTTGATCATTGAGTGTGTGTTTCTAACACTTTACTCATTCTGAACATTCTTCACATACTAGGCACATTGAGACACTCCCCATGCATATTACCTACACACACATGCCCAGTTACTTAGCTTTATGCACTGTGTGTCTATACATCATCATACACGGCACTACATTTGTCTTTAAACTAACTTGAATCTAATCAAACTCTGTGCTATGTTTTGTGTGCTGTGCACGTGTTTCCTGGTATCTTTGGGTGTTCTTTTGCACAGATGTCTCCGTTCAAGACTTCAGCTGTGAAAGGTGGCAGCAACAAAGGGAAAGAACCAATCATCGATGTTGATGAAGATTCCCCGAGACCAAAGAGAGCTCGTGCGTCAACTGGAATCTTTGATCCTAGCTTGTTTCGCTCTCATTCTACCTTTGAATCCTATAAAAATCTCTTCCGAGATGCTCCTTTGTTGGTTGAAAGAGCTGTTGATCAGTCATCTCTTTTGGATACAAAAATTCCCACTTGGTTCGCCACAAAAGACTGGAACTTTCTTCTCTCAGATCTTGACGATGCATATGAGAACATGGTGAAAGAGTTCTATGCAAATGCTGTTGTTGAAGGAGAAATGATCAAGTGCTGGGTTAGAGGAAAGCGTTTCTCGATTACTCCGGTTTATCTTTCTGAAATTCTTCACATCAACCGACCCATACTTCCAATCCCACCTGTATATGATGAGTTGGTTCCATCTGAGGGCACGCTTCGGAGAGCATTAGGAACTAATTTGGAGTTCTCTTCCAGCAGATCATCAATCAATGTGGCCTCACTGTCCCCAGAATTAAGGCTTCTGTCAATGATCATGTGCAACAATCTTTATCCGTTGTCAAGCACAGGTTATATTAACCTTGGACGAGCATTATTTCTTCATGATCTGATATCTGATGAGGAAATTGATGTATGCTCCCACATCTTCCACATCTTGGCTAAAACGGTGAACCGCACTGCCTCAAGGAATTGCATTCCCTTTGGTCGTCTTATTTCTCGGATTTTAAAACTCAAAGGTGTGCGTCCTTCTGCTGATGAGCGCCCTTTTCCTAGGCCAAGTCCAATTAATGGTCGTACTCTTCAAGCAAGTATGAGCCATACCAAGAAGAATGTCAAGCAAGAACATCATGCTCCCGCAGGCAGCTCGAGTACTACCTCTCATTCCTATGATGAAAAGTTTGACACCATCATGGTTGCCTTTCAAGATCTTAGCACCAAACTTTCAGGACTTACT
This sequence comes from Quercus glauca, assembly GCA_023736055.1. Lineage (NCBI taxonomy): Eukaryota > Viridiplantae > Streptophyta > Magnoliopsida > Fagales > Fagaceae > Quercus > Quercus glauca. The sequence continues at coordinate 8,007,018 of CM043323.1, forward strand.
CAGATCATGTACAGCCAACACTCCCGTCTTGATAAACAATTGACCTCTCTTGAAACTCAGATGGATGAAATTCAGAGGAAGCTAGAAGAGGATGACAACTAGCTATTCCATGACAAAAAGGGGGAGATGATGTTAGTGTCAGGGGGAGTAGTGATAGGGGGAGAAGCAGCAGCAAGAAGTCTAGTTTCCATGACTTCTCTATGTTTATGTTTATTTACTGCTTTTACCTGGTCTTTTGGTTTAAAACTTTGATACTATGTGCCTATATCATATTATACTCAGTAGTATTTTCAGTTTATTTTGTGTTGTTTTCTATGCTTTGTGGCATATGTGCTATGTGGCATTTTGATTTGTACCCATGTTGCTTATGTAAGCTTAAAGGGTTTGTTGCATGCCTGTTTTGTAGGTCTTTGTGGTTTGTGCCATGCATTTGCTATACCATGCTTATGCAACCTTTATGCATGTTTGCTTGTTGTTCAATGTCATGCATTTTTCTTCAAGTACATCACTCTTGTGCCCGTGTAGGATTGTTCCTAGATGCATATACGTTCTATGCATTGGTTGAGTGATGAACACTCTTGTGCCCTTGTAGGATTGTTCCTAGATGCATATACGTTCTATGCATTGGTTGAGTGATGAACACTCTTGTGCCCTAGTAGGACTGTTCCTAGATGCAAATACTTCGCGTATTTCGCATTGGTTGAGTGTTGGAGTTGCAAATGATTCTCTTCATATGAGCTTATCATCTTGCATATCCGGATGTTCATTTCATGTGTAAATGAGCATAGTAATTGCTTGTGTATAGGGATTACTTGTTTGATCTTGCCATGATATAGTGTTTCTATTTCATTTAGCTTGATCATGTTATTATTGCTCCATATGCTTTTCAAGTTTTCTACATACAATGATATTATTGTGTTGTTGGGTTTCAGGAGATACTTGTTCATATGTTCAAGAGCTTATCAGAATCTAGAATTAGGTGTGAGTGAGTTTTGCCTGTGTTCCCAAACTCACGATTAAGTCTAGAGTCTGTTTTAGGGTTTTGTCACGGAATAGCCAAAGGGGGAGATTGTAAAGTTGTAATTTACAACTGTGTATTTGTTGGCTTTTATTCCGTGCCAAATTTGATTGTAATTATGTTCAATCGTTTAAAACCCTGTATTTGTTGTGGGACTTGATGTAAGGGGTGTGTGAGAGAAAGAGTGTTGAAGACTCAAGCATTTGAAGTACTGAAGAATTCTCGCGGGTATCTCGCGACCAAGCATCCCGCGAAGTGAACCATGCGCCAGGCACATGCTGGAATGCGAAGAGTCATGCCAGGTGGAGACAACTGTGTCTCGCGAGTATCTCGCGGGTAAGGCCTTCCCGCGAGACACCCGCGAGGCAAGCTGTTCTGCCAGCCTGTATTTTTTGAGTCACACCTTTTGCACCCCTCCTATATATACCATCATTACCCACATTTGTTGAGGAATGCTTCAGTGAGAAAACCCTAGCCAAACACATTGGTAATTAGAGATTGTCTTCCCCACCTTCTCTAAACATTTTTGCGTGTGGTATCTCCTCAACCCTTCCCTCTCCATTATCCATATCTTTGAGAGGTTGATAGCCCAAACACTTGACACACCTTTGAGAGTGCTGAGTGACGTTTTGGTGCTGCTGGGAAGCATAGGAAGGAGCCTTGAATGGCAGATGCAACATGGAGCTTGTTGCGGGATCCGGATAACTAGGACAAGACACGGTTCCGAGAAGCCTTGTTGGAGTAGGAGCTTGGAGGGCTTAGGTACATCGGGTAGACTAGGCTTGGAGGATCTTTTGCTAATCCATGTATCCCAACTGATTGTCTAGTGGATCGATTTCCGCTTGGAGGACGGCGGAGAGGTTTTTCGCCGAGTTCTTCGGTTTTCTCTTCGATAACACGTCTCGGTGTTATTTGTGTTTGCATCCTTCTTCCCTACTCTTGTTCATTTCATTTTTTACTGCTGAGTTGCTTTAAATTATGAATTAGAGTAGTTATTTTGTTTATACGCTTGTGTTTACACTATTCCGCACTTGTTATTAAGTTAGTGTAAAATCAACCAAGCCGTAATTTGAATTTGGGGGTCTAAACCGCTCGTGTGTTTTCAACACATTTTCGAGCTTTCAGGTATGGTACCTGTGAGTTGGTTTACTTTGAGATCAAGGCTAAGAAGGTTTGGGAAGGAAGAAAGATCTAAGTTTTCGAGGGTACCTTTTAATCCCGTGTAATTAAGGTATATTTCAGTCACGCTCCCTTCATCGTTGCACGCGATTCCACGCCATTTGCATGGACTTAAAGCAGTTGAATTGGTGTGTACTACCCATGACTTCAGAATTGGTTGGTCTGGGAGGCTTTTTTTCCATCTGAGTAGCGCCTCAGCTTCTGCCTTTGATCTAGGATTAGCCTTGCAGGAGGATAGCAAAACAGACCATGCAAATAAGAGTGTAAATGAAACAACTCTTAATTGCTTTCCTTGCCAAGCCATAGCTCAGAAGTAAGAACCTTCTTTCTGTTGTTTTGATTATTGCTAAGGATATGGGCAGGTTTCCTTGTTGGTCTCAAATAAGAATGGTGATCCAGTAGAGGTAGTGATTAAAGGAAAAGAGAATAGAGAGTTTCTGTTGGGTTGAAAACTACACACAGTGAGGCGTGTCCTGCTTTGTATTAATACTAAAAGACTACAGACAAACTTCCCTAAATTGTAGAGAATATAATTACAACAAATTACAATTATAGAGAATCAGCTAAAGTCAAGGGATGTGCTACGGAGGAGAGAATCAAGGGAGTGATATTGGCTGACTTATGTTTGGCAAGTATCTGAATTTGAATTGGATTCTTTTATGGCAATATGTTTGGACTCTTGGCTGGCAGTATTTGACTTTGAATTAGACACATCAACCTTCTGATTATCAGTGATCACATAAGGAGAAAAGTGTGTAGGGGTTTAGTATGACCTGAACGTACTGAGGGTCCTCCCATTTATAAAGTGTTTACACCCAGTGCACTTACAAATCTCACTTGCACATGAATCTGGAGGTGGGAGTACTTTTCATTTCTACCAATAGATTGCAAGGTGATAAAAAAATTTTAGGTACTCAAAGTATGAAAAAATTGTGCTACCTCTTCTCACATTCACGATGGTCCCTATCATGAATTTAATAAGTGGACTCTACTATAAATGTGAGAGAATATGAAGCACCATTCTCTATGCTCTAAAAACAATTAAGAATTACTCCTAAAATGATGGACAAAGTTTTATTTTATATACAATTCCCTGTCTTTCACACAGGCTGTTATTCCTTATCCGGGACTGCAAATAATTTTCCCTTTCACATGTACATTTTTTCCTTGTTGATCCTTACTATTCTTTGAAGGTTTGAGGCTAGGTGATTTCTTTGCATTTCATGTAACAATAAGTCTAGTAATAATAATAAAAAATAAAAATAAAAAAAGTTATTTTTTATTTTTTTATTTATATATCTTTCTTGTATTGCTCTTCAGTGTTCGCGTATTGAAAAATTAGCTCGGCATCAAGCAGAGGGGTAACCAAAAAATAAATAAATAAATAAAGACTAGAAACCCATTGTGAAGTGGGTTTAACTCTTGAGAGTTATTGATTAAAACAGAGTTTACTCAACACTAATAACATCAAAACCTACGATATAATTGAAAATTGCCTTAAATTTTTATGTTAACTTTTTTAAGTGTAATTCATACAGAAATAAAGTTTATTCATTATCAAAAAGTTTTGATATTCATTTTCAAAGAAGTAATTTTATATTCCTCTCCACCAAAAAAAAAAAAAAAGTTAGAATCTCACATATAGATAATATTATTAGGGTTTTGATGGCCTTGGTTCAAGTGGTCTTCCCACGTGAAAAAAAGGATAAGACTAGGAGCATGGAATGAATTTCTTTGAATACTAATTTGATAGTTCTTTTGTGGCTAAAAGGTGCCTACATTATAACCATGCACCCTTGAGTTATTGGTCATTTCACAAGTACAAAGTTCTTGTAGGGTGAGGGGAGGAGGAAAAGTTGCCGAAATTCAAGCCTCCAGAAAAATGTGAGTCCCACTAACGATTTCGTTAGTATGCAATATTTTCTCTCAAAAGACAAAAAAAGCTGAAAATTTTGAAATTGAATATATGAGTTAAATTTATGATTATAGTGTTATTTAACACTAATGTGTAAAAGTTTTTATCTTATTAAAGTAATTAACTTTTTTTTTTAATTTTTTATTATATATATATATATATATATATATATAAATACTTACATTATAATTGTTGGAGGACTAAAATTTGACTCCTTAAAACCAAGGTTTTCAGACCCGGACCGTTCATTGAACCGTAAAAGGGAGAGGTTCAAGGTTTTTGAGGTCGAACCGAGGTCGAACCGGGGTCGAACCGTGATGACTTCATAATTAATTTAATAATTAATTAAAGCCTAAATATAGATATTAAATTTATAAAACTAGCAAAATTGACTAATATATCTATATATGTAAGGGAAATTTAATGATTTTCAAGCATATATTAAATAATTAAATAGGAAAGTTAACAAAATAAAATAATAACCATGAAAACATTAAAATTTATGATTAATTTTTGAAGTAAAGTTGAATATCTTTGAAGGATTTTAATTATAATTTTTTTTTATTCCTTGAAAGAGATGGATAATTTAATTAAGTAGAATAAAATTGTATTAAGTTGTTTTTATTAAAAAAAAAAAAAAATTGCTAAGGGGTTGGACCGCACGGTTCTCACCGGTTCGTGCGGTCCAACCCCGGTTTTAGCGGTTCACGGAATTAACAAAAAATCCGGTTCTTTAGGCTTAAAAAACCGGTTTTCATTACGGTTCCCGGTTCTCACGGTCCGACCTCCCGGTCCGGTCCGGTTCTGAGAACCATGCTTAAAACCACTCTAAAACAGGCATGCGTGACGTAATATCGAAAGTCATAAAAGATAACTCATAGTACGACAATAACCTTTGACCCAACCCCCACTTCTGCCATCCCACATCCATCATATAATATTGTTCCACCACCAATATACTCAGCTCAATCACAATCATTTCTTGGACGACACCCCATTGCGAGTCACCATACCCATATTTGCCTTTCATTTTCTTAACACATTCAAAGCTCTCTTCTTCTTCTTCTTTTTTTCCTTTTTTTTATTCCTGGTTGGGTATGTGGGAAGAATTTTTTCAAGTCTTCCTATTCTCAAGACCAAAGTCGTTTTCTACTCTTTTTTTTTTTGGGGTGGGAGATGTTCAAATGTCAGATGGCATCAAAGACATTAGACACAGGAATGATAACGTGACGTGATTAGATTATATATATATATATATATATATAGAGTAAGATTTAAGTACAATACTTAGGTGCTGTTCCTTAGGTTCCTCTCTTAAGATTCTATCTTGTGGCTTTTTTCTCATAGATGAAAGTGTATTTTTTAAGTTAAGTAGCCACATGGCAGAATATCTTAAGAAAAGAACCTAAGAAACAATACTTAAGGTACTATACATAAGTTTTGTCCATATATATATATATATATATATATTGACTTGTAGAGTTCAAAGTGACTTGCACACAAACCAGTTTATATAATGACCCCAATAGGCTGCAGAGAATTGGACCCAGTTCACCCAACTTCTACTCCAGTGCCTTAATAGTGAACCAAGATCCCATATCAGCATTGGGCCTTGGAACTGTCTAAAAAAAAGGAACTCACAAAAGGTCATTATAAATTTAATGTTAATTTTTTTGTAGTTACATTTTATCATAAATTTCATTTTTTTTTTATATAATTAGAATTATGAATTAAATTATTTATGAAATCAGTCGTTCGGTCATTGATCCAACCATAACTAGAACAGAAAATCGGCCCTTTTCCAATTCTTCTGCCGACCTGATTTTTAAAAACAGGGATGAAGCCACAAAAATCTTTTTTTTTTTTTTTACTAGAGTCAATATGCCTTGTTGAAACTTGAATGTCCAAAAACTTTGAACATGACCTCCAAAATGACCTGAGACTAGGTAGCTATCACTTTTCAAGTTTTGTTAGAGTAGAAATGTGAGACTAATTATTTATATAAATTAATTATTTAGCATCTGACACATCTCATGAAAGTAATTTTTTGTGTTTAGTATGCTAAATGCTAAAAATTTAGCATTTAGCACATTTGATACTACTGCTTAGTGTAGAGTCTTATTAACTTGAAATAATACCAGAAGGTCATTAACATTGCGCACCATCATCTTGCATCAATTCTAAGCTTAAGCCTATAGAGTAAAGACTAGAGAGAATATTGCCGTACGCATACGACATTGCATATTTTGAGATGTCAGTTACCAAAACCAAAAGCATACTTTGTTCCTACTTTTTTCATAAGCAATATGACGTTTAAGAGAGTGACATAAATTTTCTCATACATGAAAGTGTATTTTTTAAGTTAAGTAGTCACATGGCAGAATATCTTAAGAGAAGAACCTAAAAAACAACACTTAAGATACTATACATAAGTTTTGTCCATATATATATATATATATATATATGTATATATAAACTTGTGGAGTTCAAAGTGACTTGCACACAAACCGGTTTATATAATGACCCCAATAGGCTGCAGAGAACTAGACCCAGTTCTCCGAAATGATTTCTTGACAGTGTTAGGGACGCAAGAAAGGATGGCCTGACTTGTATAATACTATAATTGTAACTTGTAAGACCCGCCTTAAAAAACGAAACAAGTTTCTGGTCAAACAAAGCAAAATCCTAAACAATAGAAAAGGAAAACTTCTAGGCAGCTTCTCTTTATTTTCCTCCCACCAACAAAACTAGGAAAAAAAAAACAGTAATTAAATATTTCTATAGGTCAGGACATCAATTTATTTTTAGTGTAGACAATGTTTGAATTTTATATCTCTTTCGCGGCAATATGAGACTTTATCTTTTTTTTTTGCTGAATGAATAATTTTATTCAAAGAAACAAAGCTATAAACCAACAGGACACACCGCCTCCTCCCTGATAACTTTAACAAAACAGGAAGGGCCATTACATAAGCCAAAATAACCATACACACTATGCATTAAACTCCATTTAGCAAGAGAGTGGGCTGCCACATTGGCTCCTCTAGAGACCCACGTAAAAGACAAAAAAGGAAGATTGGAAGCCAGAAACTTTACATTTTGAATAACATTCTCAATAACCCATGGGATGGCCATGCCATGCACTGTGATAGATTTATAGCAAACCTAAGAGTCACCTTCAACCATTACTGGAGTTGAACAAAATGGCTCAGCAAGCTGCACAGCCCATAAAATAGCCTCTGCTTTTGCCTGGAGAGGGAGGGTGGTGTTCACTTTGTTGGAGCAAGCAAATACCAACTCCCCTCTCCAGTCCCTAGCTATGGCTGCAATAACAGAATGATGGATACCAACAGCAGCATCTACATTTAATTTAAAGGAACCGCTCTCAGGTTTCAACCATTTAGCTCGAACTCCATTGCTTCGAATCTGATAAGAAGGTCTGGCTTTACGGTGCTCCGCAAACAATCTGACAATTTTGGCCCTTAAATCTTCATAGCTTGCTACTCTTCCCTCAAATAGAGCTTGATTCCTAAGTCTCCAAATTAAATCACAGAGTAAGGCCCCAAAAAGAAGCAGGTCCTCCCTTACCTCTTGGAAAGGAGAGTCAAGCAGAAAAAGAATGAAATGGGCTAGAGTGGACAACTCACAATTATCAATTCTTATTCCCCATTGACTACTGAACCACAAAGCTCTAGCTAGAGGGCAATTAACAAAAAGATGGATGGTGGACTCTATCCCAGCATTACATAGGTGGCAAGTAGTGTTAGCATTGGCATCGTACCTCAGCCTTTTATCCTTCGTGGGGAGACAATTTGCAGCCACTCTCCATAAAACCATCTTCAACCTTTCATGAATTCTGGTCTTCCAAATCTGGCCTCGCAGCAAGTCTTCGTTTGGAAGAGGGTTAGAGCTTCTACCAAGCCAATAGGCTGACTTAACAAACAGCTCTCCAGCAACAGTTTTGGTCCATATCCATTTATCGGAGCGGACGTTAAGAGGTAAAGGTATTCGACGAATTAAGGCTACCGTTGCATCATCAAAAATAGACCTCAACTTGGAAAAATCCCACCGTGTCTTGCTGTGATCCAACAGTTGAGATACAACCATCGCACCATCCATAGATGCATTCTCACGCAAAATTGGCCGAAAGAGAGGGAGATTTGGAATCCAAGGATCTTCCCATATACGAACAGATTCCCCACTACCAATCGACATACACGCACCTTGTACAATGAGATTTTTTATACCCTCTAAGCTTTTCCAAACCGGAGAGATACTACCAGAGGCTTTATGAGTAAGCCAATTGTTTCTAACTTTATATTTTGCTCGGAGTAGATTTATACATAGGCAATCTTTACCTTGTAGGAGCCACCATGCGAGTTTAGCCAGCAAAGCTTGATTAAATTCCCAAAACTTTCTAAATCCCAATCCACCCTTTTTGAGAGGCCAGCACAACGAATCCCAAGCAATAGGAACAGAGAAAGACCCCTTATCAGATTTTGGATTCCACCAAAAACGCCTCACAATAGGGAATTGGAGGACTGACATAGAATAAGATGGAATTGCTTGAGCCACAGATTTGATAAGAGTAGCGCGGCCCGCCCAAGACAGATTCTTGCTTTTCCAACTACTCAGCTTGTTCTCGATCCGCTCCTTAATATCATAGAGATCCTTTTTCCTGTGGGGGGTGAGGAATAAAGGAATACCCAAATATTTTGCTGAATGAGGGAGCTTGCTTAGTCCCCAATGAGCTTTAATTTGATTAAGGAAATGAGGACTGACCCCTTTGGAAGGGAGAATCCCGGACTTTTCCACATTTATTATTTGACCCGACCACTGGCAATATTTTCTCAAGCACTCCTTTAAGGAAGAGAACTCAGCCAAAGTTGCTTTGCAGAATAAAATTATGTCATCAGCATAACACAGTTTAGATATGGGAGGAGCTGATCTTGTGAGCTTTACTCCAGACAACTTGTGCTGAATAATATCTCTATTGATCAAGCGCATCAGCACTTCACTACCGAGAATAAAAAGATAGAAGTTTTTTTTTTTTTTTTTAAGTTAATTATAAATAAAAAAGGGATAAGGAGGAGGTGATGAGAGTGACTTCTCTGTTTGGGCGTGACCGTAAATAATACTCTCACTTACTAAGACCGGTCTTGCAAGAGGAGCCCACAGATAAATCATAAGTAAAATTCAGCCCATAGAAAAATCAAAATCTTAAATGGTGTGATGGCTAAAGCTTTAAAAATTCAACCACTTTTTGACTGGGTTTCTTGACCAAAGGCCATATTTAGACGGAGATTGATTTGTGAGTGGTTCACATTGCTACTCTGATGAAAATGATATCTCTTGCCTGGAGACTGGATGGCCCACTTGACCCAACATTAGCCATATTGACTCTAGTCAAGGGAGCACCTATGTCACTATGTCAGGAAAATTTATTGGCCATATTGACTCTAGTCAAGGGAGTACTTATGTGAGGAAAATTTATTGGGTATTTTATGAATCGACAAGTATTGACAAACCACACATTATTCTTCAATCAGATATGTTAGGTTCTAAGGTCTTAGGATTTTATGTATTTAGAACTCTAATATGTAATGTTGGCAAACCATGATCAAAACAATGTATTTAGTCTTGTTTAAGTTTGCTCAAAGTTGGTTTAATATTGTAAAGTTGGAATCGAGTGACTGCAGAAGCATTGGGGCTTCTCGGCCTGGCTCGATCGATCGAAGGTTAGACTCGATCGATCGAAAGTCGGCCCAGATGCGTTTTTCTGCAGAATTCCAACTCAGCCCTAACTCTTTAAACGTCTAGGTTTTTATGTTTTTGCTCTAGGTATATAAGGCAAACCCTAGCCACGTTTTTCAGAGTTGCACAAGTTGTATTGTTGCTCATGTATTGCGGTTTTGTGTAAATCTCTTGTGAGATCTAGAGGAGCTTTCCTTTACACAAAACTTAGGGTTTTCAAGATTGAGATCATATCAACATCTTGATGATCAACTAGGTTGCAGCCATTAAAGCTTAAAGAGAAAAACAAGTGAGGAGCTTGTACTTGAAGAAGGAATACAAAGAAAGAAGTAGTCCGTGGTCTCGGAGCCTGCGCGTGGTCGTGTCAGGAAGTTACTACTGGTGGGTAGCATTAGGAAGTCAAGCGGGGAGCTTGTAAGTCCTTTTGTAACAATTTCAATTCTTTCTTAGTGGATTCCGTTTTGCCTTGAGGATCGGTGGGTAAAATCCTCCCCAGGTTTTTCCGGTGTGGTTTCCTGGGTGATCATATCACTGTGTTCTTTATTTCCGCTGCTTTACTTATTTTATATGCATGATATGATCTTGTGATTGTTTTAACCTAGAATTACATAATTTGACTAAGTAAACAACTTGGCTAATTAATCTAGGCTACGCAATCTGGTTATTGTTTAAGGGGTCTAAACCGTTCAAGTGGTATCAGAGCGGGTAGCTCTTCTTGTTAGAGATCTTTATCTCTGAGCTGATCCTTGACCCCAGTTGTCATGGAGCATGGACACTCTCTGTTTGTTCCTCCTCACTTTGATGGGAACAATTATGCTTACTGGAAAGTAAGGATGAAAGCCTTCCTGAAATCCATTGATGAGAGGGTGTGGAATTCCGTCGAATACGGATGGGAGAAGCCCACTACTCCTGTGAGTGAGTGGCAAACTTCTCAAAAAGAAGCAGCAGGCTTCAATAGCAAAGCTATGAACGCCATCTTCAATGCTGTTTCAATGGAGGAATTTAAGAGGATCTCTAATGTTGAGGTTGCTCATACTGCTTGGAAAATCCTCCAAACTGTGCATGAAGGCACAAAGGCTGTTAAAATTAACAAACTGCAGCAATTAACTTCTAGGTTTGAAAACATTAGAATGTCTGATGATGAAACCTTTGATGAGTTTTATGCTAAATTGAATGATATTGTTAATTCTGCTTATAATTTGGGTGAAATCTATGATCAACCTAAAATTGTTAGAAAGATACTTAGATCTTTAACTGAAGATTTTAGACCCAAAGTAACAGCCATTACTGAAAGTAAGGATGTTGACTCCATCCCTGTGGATGAGCTTGTAGGATCACTTCAGTCCTATGAGTCTGACTTACCTAAGACTGTCAAATCCAAATCAATGGCACTAAAGTCTGTTGATGATGTTGAAGGTGGTGGATTTGATGATGAGCTCTCTCCTACGGAGATAGCTTACCTTGCCAAGAATTTTAGGAATTTTCTTAGAAACACAAATAGAAAGGCAAGGAACACCAACACTGCTGAACCTAGAAACTTTAGGAAGAATGATCCCACTAAGGTTAACAACTTTGAAAAACCTAGAGAACAAGTAGGTCAATCTTCTAATAACTCTTTGGGTCCTCAGTGTTTTGGTTGTCAAGGGTATGGTCATGTCAAATCTGAATGTCCTACTTTCTTGAGAAATAAGGGTAAAGCTATGGCTGTCACCCTTAGTGATAATGAGGTTTCTGATGATGAGTCCGGTTGTGACGAGGATGGAAACTTCATTGCTTTCACTGCTACTGGTAAAGTAGATGAAAGCATATCTGCTGAGGAGAACCCTACTGATGGGGAACTCTCTGAAGACGCAGATCTTCAAGAGGCCTATAACAAACTTTGCAAAATTGCTGCAAAGGATGCTATGAAAGTTGATTTAGGCCTGAAGAAAATTGATTCTCTTGAGTTTGAGAAGAAAAATTTGCTTGTGAAATTAATTGATGCTAATGATCTTTTGAATAATGTTAAATCTGAAAACATGCTGTTGCTTGATAAAGTTAGAACTTTGGAACATGATTTATCTGTTGCTAGATCTGCTAGTTCTAAACTTGATCACATGTTAAATGTTCAAAAGAATCCTTCTGATAAAGCTGGGTTAGGATATGTAGAAAGCATATTTGATTCTGGACCCCATTCTACTGTCTTTGTTCCTTCTTCTTCTTCTTCTGAACCTCTTGTGAGTAAGGTTGTGAGTGAAACTGTAAAACCCCCTGTGAGTGAGGTTGTTAAACCTGTAGAAGTTTCACCACCCAAGAAGATTAGGGTAGACTTGAGAGAATCCAAACCTAAGGAGCCTACCAAACCGAAGGACAAGATGCATGGTAAACCTGCTTGGGTTTGTCATTATTGTGGTAAGTCTGGACATATCCGTCCTAACTGTTACAAGCTTCAAGCTGATAAGAGAGCTAAAAGACCAAAAGTGCCTGTGCCTCAAGCACAAGATCCTATGGCACTAATTGGTGAATTGGTGAAGGCGTTAAACCTTTATTCCAATTCTGGAGTTGAGAATCACTCTAAAGTGAATAAGAACTCCAATGCTCGGGGTGCATCTAAAAGGTTTTGGATGCAAAAGACTCGAACTAACTGAGTCTCTCTGGCATGGTCCTTGTGCTTCATTGCTCTATTCTGTTGTGACCATTTTTTTGTTGTGTTTTTCTTTTGTTCTAGGACTTGCATTGCATTACATACATGCATTTCATTCTAGGATTTATTTGTTTTCTCTTTTGATAATAATAAAAAAAAAAAAAAAAAAAAAAAAAAAAAAAGAAAGGGAGAAAGCAAAATCTGTGCTGAACACAATTTTTCTTGAATTTTGAAAACAAGGTTGGTCATTCTTTTTACACATGTCATGTCTTGTGTACCTTGTTTAACTTTGATGAGCTTATTTGTTGCACATAACTAGTTGAAACTTTGTAGTGCATGTTGTGTGGGAAAGATGTGTGTGGTTCTTAATCACTTGGCCTTAATCATGAAGTCACATGTTGTTGACTGTCGGACTTGATCCTTTTGAGAAAGGCATAAATAACCATCTCACCACTGCTCACTAGCCAATCATGAACACCTTAGTGCATATCATAAGATTTAGTGCTCGAGAAAGTGTAGCACATGCACAAAAAGAACATAAGGTGTAGCCTCAATTAATTCATTAAATTAAAACTGGTGTGTACTATTAGGCTTGATGCCAATTCACTTAATTCAAACCGGTGTGTACTATTAGGCTGAATGCCAATTCATATATAAATAAGAGGCAAAAATGAAAGAAACTTACATGATTGCAAGCTTTTGTTCTAGGAGATGTGGGAGTTATAGGATGTAACTCTTTAGGTGATAGTCTCTTTTAATTCTATATGATGAATTGTGTAGACTTTGTGTTTGATTGCCATTCACTTATCACCTCACATGTATCTCAAGTCTTTGCTAGTTTCACACACTACACAAGTTACTCTTTGTTAAACACTGTACATGCTAGTGTGTGTGTTCTTGGTCCGACCAACCAAGTTTGAAAAATATCTTGAGATTTGTGCACATCATATTTGTTGCTTAAGAAAATTAATTTGGAAGAAAATTAAAACTTGTGTTTGAGAGAAGTGGGTATAAAAATTTTGGGGTTTTTGAAAATGCATTCCATCTCATACTCATGCATTTTATATTCCTTGTTCAAATGCTTTGAGGAGTTGTTTCAAAAATTGGGTTTGCAAATTTTCAAAACTGTGTTTTTTTCCAAAATTCAATGTATTTTTGTCCATTTCGATCGATCGAGGGTGTTTCTCGATTGATCGAAAAAGTGCCTCAGAAAGTGCTAAAACGTCTGTCACTTTCGATCGATCGAATGTAATTCTCGATCGATCGAACATCGTGAATATGCTTTTTAAAAAGGGAAAATCTGACTTTTTCAAAGTTCAAATATTTTCAAAACTTTTCCTTTTTTCTCTCTCCGACGAGGCAAGTCAATTTCTTCAAGATTTTGTCGTTTTCTTCCGTTCTTTTTGCAAAATCTCTCTCTCCTCAAGCTGGTATGTCCTTAATACCCTTGCTTTTCAAGTTATTTACTTGTTTTCATGCATTTTTCATGCATTTTAGGAGGAGATTTTCGGAACTTTTCACATTGGGATTTTTGTTGATTCGGACCTATTCATGTGAAATTGATCAATGGGTTTTGTTGGGGACACTATATACTCCTGTTCTTGTATGTTTAATTTGATCAATTTTGGCTTTTGTGAAAAATTGAATTTCTAGGGTTTATGTTTGATCCGAATTGGGGCTTTTTGTGAAATTGGGTTTAATTGATGAAATTGGCTTGTGTAATTGATGCAATTGGTTATTATGAACTATTTCCAATGGTTTGTAATGGTTAATTCATCAATTTGTTGCAAAAATTTTCAAGTTGTTCTAAAATTTTTGGGTTTTTGTTAAGAAACTCTATGTTCAAGCCAATGTTGTGAAAATTGAACTTAATTTGATCCTAATCACTGCATTAGTTCATGCATCATCTCATCATTAATGATTCATGCATCATATAGATTTTGATTCTATTTTTTTTTGTGTGCTAACTTGCAGTCTGCCTTGGTTTTATTTTCTCTGTTCTTTTTGGTTTTCTCTTTGTGTCTCTGTCCTATTCCTTAGCACCATGCCTAGGAAGACTAGAGCTCGTAGGACCATTCCCACTCCTACTCCACCCTCACCTACCTTTGATAGTGAGCGGTTCCCCTCTGAGAAAAACCAAGAGACCTTTGAGACTTTAAACCTCAATAGGAAGGTTTGGGCTGAGCGTTCTGTTCGTTTAGATGAGTTAGATCCTGCCATTAGGGCAAACTTTGAGCGTAGGGGTTGGTTACCTTTGTTGACCGTGTCTGATCCTCCACCTCCGGCTACCTTGATTAGAGAGTTCTTCTCGAACCTCTCTGTCCGCATCTATGATTCCAACACTCTAGTTAGGAGTTGGATACGAGGTGTAGAGTACTCCATTACTCCTCAGGTAGTGGCTGATGCTCTAGAGGTACCATTGGTTAGTGATCCTGTTTACCCCTATGATGAGTCACCTGAGCTAAGTGATGTCATGTCCTACATCACTGGATCTTCTATCCAGTGGGGTTCTGATCCTCGGATCACCACCGCTGAGCTTCCTGAGACTACATATCTATTCTTTAGGATAGCCTGTCATTCACTCTGGCCCATATCTCATCTGCACACCATTCCTCTTGAGAGGTGTGTCTTTTTGTACGCTCTTGTCACAGATGCTCCTATTAGTTTTCCCCCATCTTTTTCTTCGTTCTTTGAACGAAGTTTATAGGAGTTCATCTACTGCCCATGCCCTTGTCCATCCTATTTTCATTCATAGGATTTTACTTTATCTAGGTTTAGAGAACTTCCCTGCTTCTGAGCCTGTTCATGTGATAGCTCCTATAGGTGCGTCTTTCCTTAGACAGAGGGCCGCTCATCTTCGAGCTGGTTCTAAACACCCTAGGTCTGATCCCTCTAGTAGCGCCCCTCCTTCTTCTTCTACAGGTCCTGCTGGTGAGGCTGTTCCAGATTCTGTAGGTGCTGCTGCTGTTCCTCCACCTTCTGCGGCTGACTTCGATGTTCGTCGTACTCTGGAGACTGTCATGACCGTTCAGGCGGCTCATGGTCAGCTTTTGGTGGATCTGTTCGACGAGATTCGTGCTCTGCGAGCGGATTTGGCGCATCTTCGTTCTTCCTCACCACCTCCTTTTGATGATGGTCTATGATGCCCTTTGGCATTCCGTCACAAAAAGGGGGAGTAGAGTTTTGACTTGTAGTAGAGTTTTTGTTGATAGGGGGAGAAATTTTTTGTAGCATGGATATTTTTGTGGAGTTTATTTAGATTGTATCTAGGTGCTTCACTTTGTATATCATTTTTTTTGGGATATTCATGTTAGGGGGAGTAACATTGATTGATATATTGATATACATGTTTCTTTTGATTCTTGTTGTCTTTATGATTCACTGCTTATTGATTTATATTTATGAGTTGCTTCATTGATATATTTCTTTATTTTGTGTTGTGTGAATCTTACAAGAATATTATACCTGTTTATATACTATTTGCTGCCACACATGCGTTTATGTGTTTGTTGAGTATTTCAGGAATATACAGGTTGATTCGACCAAGCTGCTGTCTACACTTGCAACCGATGGATAGTAGTTAGGTTGAACTTTTCTTTATGAGCATTATCATGTAAAGGGCTATTCTTGTAAACTTTGAGCGTTTATTGTGTGTTTTGTCACGGATTGCCAAAGGGGGAGTTTGTTAGGTTCTAAGGTCTTAGGATTTTATGTATTTAGAACTCTAATATGTAATGTTGGCAAACCATGATCAAAACAATGTATTTAGTCTTGTTTAAGTTTGCTCAAAGTTGGTTTAATATTGTAAAGTTGGAATCGAGTGACTGCAGAAGCATTGGGGCTTCTCGGCCTGGCTCGATCGATCGAAGGTTAGACTCGATCGATCGAAAGTCGGCCCAGATGCGTTTTTCTGCAGAATTCCAACTCAGCCCTAACTCTTTAAACGTCTAGGTTTTTATGTTTTTGCTCTAGGTATATAAGGCAAACCCTAGCCACGTTTTTCAGAGTTGCACAAGTTGTATTGTTGCTCATGTATTGCGGTTTTGTGTAAATCTCTTGTGAGATCTAGAGGAGCTTTCCTTTACACAAAACTTAGGGTTTTCAAGATTGAGATCATATCAACATCTTGATGATCAACTAGGTTGCAGCCATTAAAGCTTAAAGAGAAAAACAAGTGAGGAGCTTGTACTTGAAGAAGGAATACAAAGAAAGAAGTAGTCCGTGGTCTCGGAGCCTGCGCGTGGTCGTGTCAGGAAGTTACTACTGGTGGGTAGCATTAGGAAGTCAAGCGGGGAGCTTGTAAGTCCTTTTGTAACAATTTCAATTCTTTCTTAGTGGATTCCGTTTTGCCTTGAGGATCGGTGGGTAAAATCCTCCCCAGGTTTTTCCGGTGTGGTTTCCTGGGTGATCATATCACTGTGTTCTTTATTTCCGCTGCTTTACTTATTTTATATGCATGATATGATCTTGTGATTGTTTTAACCTAGAATTACATAATTTGACTAAGTAAACAACTTGGCTAATTAATCTAGGCTACGCAATCTGGTTATTGTTTAAGGGGTCTAAACCGTTCAAGATATTCTATCCTGACTTTAGTTTTGGGCAACCAAAGCCTGAGTAAAAATATTTTATAATTCATGAATGGGAAAAACACTAAAAAATTCCATGTTAAATATACCAATGAAAACTCAACCAGTATCCATTCAATATTCACAAAATAAATAAAAATAATAAAAAAGACAAATTAATTGTTTTTTCGATACATTCAAAACAATTGTTTATCAAAATGGAATTTGATTTTCTTTTATATTTCAAATATAATCTATAATTAATTATGTACTAAAATTTCACAATAATTTCTTTTTTTATATACAAAACCAAATCATTCTTTAAAAAATCATATTCTTTTTTATTGCGAATTATTGTTTGGACGATATTTATGATTGAAAATGATCATCTTATAGTTGCAATAAAAAAGAGTAAGTATAAATACACTCTCTTTGTAAACAAGTTGAAAGATTGTTCATTTTTTAGTTCTACTTACCAGCATTTGACACAATTCAAAAAGATATAATGATAAATTAAAAAAAAAAAAAAATTTTAAAAGACTATCTTAGAATAGAAATAAAAGAATAATCTTTAATTTCTTGAAGGCTTGTAGCCCCTTTTTCGGTTTGCTCTTAATTTATTGCTGATTATTTTTTTTTTAATTTAAAATTTTTACTGCATAAAACTATATATATATATATATATATATTCTTAACATATATATATATATATATGCCAATTTTCATGTCAATTAGATATTATTTACCAGTCAATCCATAAACTCATATCTCATGCATTATTTTAAATTACAAAAACCTGTATTTAAACAATTGATTAACGATATGACTATAGATTTTTGATCGCCTTGAAATTGCATAAGCATAGAGGCGAAGATAACGTTATTCAATAGCGGATTTTTCAAAATTCACTTACAATTAAAAATTATTGAGTAATATAATATTATTTAAAGTTACACTAGGTGTAATTTGAATCCAACTATATATATATATATATATATATTAAAGATTTTATGATATTTATTTCAAAGAGGGGTCACAAGTTTATAAGATAGCTTGCTTTGTTTCTTCTTTTTTTTAATCCTCTTTGACCAATTTATTATTTAATAGGTCACTTCGTCCCAACCTGAGTTTGTCAGGTGATTACAAATTAAAACGAGTACTTATTTAAATTGACATGTAATAAGACTTATAAGACTTTCCTCCAAATTAGTTAGTGTTAGGTTCTAAGACTTTAGGAACTTATGTATTAGAATTCTAATTTGTATTGTTGGCAAACCATGATCAAAACATGTTATTTAGTCTTGTTTAGACTTGCTCAAAGTTGTGTTATTTATGTAAAGTTAGAATCAAGTGGCTGCAGACTTCAGTATGCATTTTGGCTTGGCTCGATCGACCGAAGCTTAGGCTCGATTAATCGAATCTCGAATAGAATGCGTTTTTCTGGAGAATTTTCAACTCAGCCCTAGCCTATTAAAACGTGAGGGTTTTATATTTTTGCCCTAGGTATATAAGGCAAACCCTAGCCATGTTTTTATGTTACTCATATTGTTATTTGTGTGAATCTCTTGTGAGATCTGTGAGGAGTTTTCCTTTACACAAGTTTAGGATTATCAAGGAGGAGATTGCTTCAAGAACTTGATGATCATTCAGTTGCTGCCATAAGAGGTTAACGATACACAAGCGGGGGTGCTTGTATTTGCTGGAGAATCCTAGAAAGAAGAAGTCTATGGATTCGGAGCTTGCACGTGATCGTGTCAGTAAGTTTTACTGGTGAGTAGCAATAGAATGTTAATGGTCTAAGTTCTATTGTACAAATTTCGATTCTTTCACATAATGGATTCAGGTTTATCTTGAGAATAGCTAAGTTAAATCCTTCCAGGCTTTTTATCGGTTTGGTTTTCCTGGATTATCATATCATTGTGTTATTTATTTTTCCGCTGCTATGTATGATATGATTGTTTGATATGTGTTAACCTAGAACTGTATAATTTACCTAAGTTAATCACTTGGCTAAATAACTATGTTAATTCAATTATTATTTAAAGGGTCTAAAAACAAACAAATGGTATCAGAGCAAGTTGCTCTTTTATTTTAGATCTTTTGATCTTGAGTCGATCCTAGACCCCTGTTGTCATAGAACACAGACACTCTCTAGTTATTCCTCCTTACTTTGATGGGAATAATTATACCTATTGGAAAGTAAGGATGAAAGCATTCCTAAAATCTATTGATGAGAGGGTTTGGAACTCCGTTGAGTATGGATGGGAGAAGCCCACTACTCCTGTGAGTGAGTGGCAAACTTCTCAAAAAGAAGCAGCTGCGTTCAATAGCAAAGTTATGAATGTTATTTTCAATGCTGTTTCTATGGAGGAATTTAAGAGAATCTCTAATATTGAGGTTGCTCACACTGCTTGGAATATCCTCCAAATTGTACATGAATGCACAAAGGCTGTCAAAATTAATAAATTGCAGCAATTAGCATCTAGGTTTAAGAGCATTAGGATGTCAGATGATGAATCCTTTGATGAATTTTATGCTAAACATAATGACATTGTTAATTCTGCATACAACTTGGGTAAAATTTATGATCAACCTAAAATTGTTAGAAAGATTCTTAGATCCTTAACTGAAGATTTTAGACCCAAAGTGACAGCCATCATTGAGAGCAAGGATGTGGACTCCATCTCTGTTAATGAGCTTGTAGGATTTCTTCAGTCCTATGAGTTGGATCTACCAAAAACTAGCAAATCCAAATTAATGGCTCTTAAGTCAGTTGATGATGTTGATGTTGGTGGATTTGATGATGAGCTCTCTACTACAGAGATTGCTTACCTTGCCAAGAATCTTAGGAATTTCCTTAGAAATACCAATAGAAGGGCAAGAGGTACGAACACTGCTGAACCTAGAAATTTTAGGAAGAATGATCCCACTAAGGTTAACAACAATGAAAATCTAGAGAAAAAGTTGGTCAATCTTCTAATAATTCAATGGGTCTTCAATGTTTTGGATGTCAAGGGTATGGTCACATGAAATCTGAATGTTCAACATTCTTGAGGTCTAAGGGTAAGGCTATGGTTGTAATCCTTAGTGATAATGAAGTTTCTGATGATGAGTCTGGGTGTGACGAGGATGGAAATTTCATTACTTTCACTGCTACTACTATAGTCAATGAAAGTGTGACTGTTGAAGAGAACCCTTCTGATGAGGAACTCTCTAAGGATGTAGATCTTTAAGAAGCCTACAATAAACTTTGCAAAGTTGCTACAAAGGATGCTATGAATGTTGAATTAGGCTTAAAGAAAATTGAATCTCTTGAACTTGATAAGAAAAATTTTCTTGTAAAACTATTTGATGCTAATAAACTTTTGAACAATGTGAAAACTGAGAACATGCTTTTGCTTGATAAAATTAAATCTTTGGAACTTGATTTATCTGTTGCTAGATCTGCTAGTTCTAAACTTGATTATATGCTAAGTGCTCAAAAGTCTCATTCTGACAAATCTGGATTAGGTTTTGTTGAAAGCATCTCTGTGTTTGCACCCCATTCCACAAACTTTGTTCCTTCTTCTTCCACTGAACCCCCTGTGAGTGAGGTTGTGAGAGAGACTATCAAATCTGTAGAGGTCACACCTCCTAGGAATATTAGAGTTGATTTAAAAGAGTTTAAACCTAAGATGTCCACCCTTTCTAAGAACAAGTTGAATGGTAAGCCTGCTTGGGTTTGTCATTTTTGTGGAAAGTCTGGACACATTCGTCCAAACTGTTACAAGTTGCAAGCTGCTAAGAGAGCAAACAAACCAAAAGTACCTGTGCCTCAAGTACAAGATCCTATGGTACTCATTGGTGAATTGGTGAAGGCTCTAAACCTTTATTCCAATCCTGGAGTTGGAAATCATTCTCATGAGAATAAGAACTCCAATGCTCGTGGTGCATCTGAAAAGTTTTGGATGCAAAAGACTCAATCTAATTGAGTCTTTCTGACATGATTCTTGTGCTTCATTACTCTACTCTTTATGGTACTCATTGGTGAATTGGTGAAGGCTTTAAACCTTTATTTCAATCTTGGAGTTGGAAATCATTCTCATGAGAATAAGAACTCCAATGCTCGTGATGCATCTAAAAAGTTTTGGATGCAAAAGACTCGATCTAATGAAGTCTTTCTGACATGGTCCTTGTGCTTCATTGCTCTACTCTTTGTGATCATTGTTCTTTAATTTTTATTTTCTTTTTATTTTTAGGATCTACATTGCATAAAATTCATACATTTCATTCTATGACTGTTTTTATTTCTTCTTTTCAAAATAAAAAAAAAAAAATTTAAAAAGAAGAAAAAGGAAAGCAAATTGTGTTTTGTATTTATTTTCTTGGTTTTCTAAAAACAGGATTGGTCAATTTATTTTCATATAACATGTCTTTGTACCTTGTTTAACTTTGATAAGCTTATTTATTGCACTTTACTAGTTGAAGTTTTGTAGTGCATGTTGTGTGGGAAAGATGTTTATGGTATTTGATCACTTTGTCTTGATCTTGAAGTCACATGTTTTTGACTGTCGGACTTAACCCTTTTGAGAAAGGCATAAATAACCATCTCACCACTGTTTACTAGCCAATCATGAACACCTTAGTGCATATCGTAAGACTTTGTTCTCAAGATAGAGTAGCACATACACAAAAAGAATATAAGGTGTAGCCTTGGTTTAATTGCTTAAAATTGGTGTGTACATTATCCCGGCTAATTAATAAGTTTCTAATCAATTAAAATTGGTGTGTATATTATAAGGCAAAATCAAGAAACTTACATGATTGCAAGTTTTTGTTCTAGGAGATATAGGAGTTATATGATGTAACTCTTTAGATGATAGTCTCTTTTAAATTCTATGTGATAAATTTTGTAGACTTTGTGTTTGATTGCTATTCAAATATTACCTCACATGTATCTCAAGTTTTTACTAGTTGCATACACTACACAAGTTACTCTGTGCTAAACTTTGTATATGTTATTGTGTGTGTTTTTGGATGACCAACCAAGTTTGAAAATATCTTGAAGTTTTATGCAAAACATATTTGATGATTGAGAATTTAGAGGGAGAATGTTTGAAAATCTTAATTTTGGGAAAACTGGGTTTACAACTTGTGTTTTTGAAAAGCATTTCATCTCATACTTATGCATTTTATTTTGAAAATTCAATGCTTTGAGGAGTTTATGTGCAAAATCTATTTGTTTTTCAAAAATTCTGTTTTTCCAAAATTTCAATTAATCGAGGCTGTTTTTCGATCAATCGAATGTGTGCTTAAAAATTATAATGAGCCTCTGTCTATTTCGATCAATCGAAACTGATTTTCAATCAATCGAAAATCGTGAATTAGGTTTTAAAAAAATCAGATTTGACTTGTTTAACTCATCTTTTTCAAAACTTTTTCAAACTCTCTTTTCTCTCTCTGATTTGAACAAGCACAATCATCAATCTTTTGTCATTTTCGACCATTTCTTTTGCAAGGTTTTCCTCTCCCAAGGCCGGTATGTCCATTATACCCTTCCTTTTCAAGTTATTTTCATTTTTTCATGCATTTAAGGGAGATTTTCGGACCTATGCAAAATTGGGGTTTTTGATGATTCAAGCTTTGTTTTGTGAAATTGATCATTGGGTTTTTGTTTTAGGATGTTATAAACATGATTCATGTGGTTTAATTTGATCAATTTTGTGAGTTTTGAGAAATTGAAATTTCTAGGGCTTGTATTTACCCGAATTGGGGATTTTGTTCAAATTAAGTTTAATTGATGAAATTGGCTTGTTGGATTAATGTAATTGATCATTATAAACTGTTTTCTATTTTGTGTGATGATCAATTGGTCAATTGAGTACAGAATTAAACAAGTGGTTTTTCAAAATTTTGGAGTTTTTGTTAGAAACTCTATGCTCAAGCCAATTTTGTGAATTTGAACTTCAATTGAACTTATTCTCACTGCATTAGAGTATGCATCATGACATTTAACTGTTCATGCATCATATAGATTTTTGTTCTATATTTTTTTTGTGCTAAATTGCAGTCTGCCCTTGATTTTTCTTTCTGCTCTTTTTGGTTCTGCTTTGTGTCTTTGTCCTTACCCTAGCACCATGCCTGGGAAAACTAGAGCACATAAGACACCCGCCACTTCTTCTGAGTCTCCCTCTAGGAATGAGTTGTTTAGGAATGACAAAAGCAGAGAGGCCTATGAGACACTGAATAGTAAGAGAAAGATTTGGGCTAAGAGGAAGGTTGTGTTAGATAAGTTAGACCCTGCCATTAGGACAAATTTTGAGAGTAGGGGCTGGTTGTCCTTGTTGGAGATAGATCATCCACTCTCGACTGCCCTAATTAGAGAGTTCTACTCGAACCTCTCTTGTCACATCTATGATGCCAACACCCTTGTTCGGAGTTGGATACGAGGTGTTGAGTTCACCATTACCCCTAGGGTAGTGGCTGAAGCTCTTGGGGTTCCGGTTGTCAGGCAGCCCGACTATCCTTATGAGGAGTCTCCACCCCTTGATGACGTCATGTCATACATAACTGGGTCTTTTATTCAGTGAGATTCTGATCCTCGGATCACGTCTGCTAAGCTTCTTGAGACTACCTATCTCTTTCTTAGGATAGCGTGTCATTCTTTGTGGCCTATCTCTCATCTCCACACCTTCCCTCTTGAGCGATGTGTATTTTTGTATGCACTTGTTTCTAGTGCTTTTATTTCTTTCCCCCATTTGTTTCTTCGATCTTTGAACGAAATTCATAGGAGTTATGCTGTTGGTCATGCTCTTGTATATCCTATTTTCATTTATAGGATTTTGTTACACTTAGGCTTGATTGGTTTCCCCGCGTGTGAGCCCGTACACATTACTAGTCCCATAGGTGCCTCTTTTCTTAGATAGAGGGCTGCTCATCTGAGAGCTAGAGTTGAGCCTTCTGGTGCTGTTCTCCCTCCTCCCACTTCTACAAGTGCTACACAGGCTGAGGCGTCTAGTGCTGCTGGTGCTGCTGATGCTGATGTTCCTCCACTAACTACTTCAGATGCTTCTGACATTCGACATACATTGGATCATGTCTTGACCATTTAGGCGCCTCATGGACAGATTTTGGTGGACGTGCTCGATGAGATTCGTGCCTTGTGTGTTGAGTTGGCACAGTTTTGACGATCCTCACCACCACCTCCTTTTGATGATGGATTTTGATTGCCCTTTGGCACTCCGTTACAAAAAGGGGGAGTAGTATTTGTGTAGCTTGTAGAGCTTGTAGAGGTTATTTTTGTTGGTAGGGGGAGTATTGATTGTTTTGGAGCATGGGTGATTAGATTGTATCTAGGAGCTGTACTGTGTATTTACTTTTTTGGCTCTTGATGCATTTTTGTTGGGCTATTCATGTTAGAGGGAGATACATTTATTTTGTTATATATGTTTCTTGATTCACTGCTTATTGATTTATATTTATGAGTTATTCACTGATATATGTCTTTATTTTGTATTTTGTGAAATCAAGAATTTATTTTATTTACTTGTATTTTTCATTTTTTACACATGCGTTTATGCGTTTGTTGAGTATTTCAGGAAATACAGGTTGATTCAATTGAGCTTCTATCTACACTTACAACTGATGGATAGTAGTTAAGATTGAATTTGTTGTAATGAGCTTTTTTTTTGTAAAGGGCTTTTCTTTATAAACTTTGAGCTTATAGTTTGTGTTTTGTCACGGATTGCCAAAAGATTTTCTATAACAAAATCTTATTTTATATAGACCAGTTGAACTACTTTCAACAATATACGAGAAGAAAAAAAAAAGGTTAAAAAATATTTGCTTCAGTGATAACTACTACAATGCCAAATTAAAAAAAAAAAAAAAAAAAAAAAAAAAAAAAAAAAAAAAAAAAAAAAAAAAATCAGGCAGCAAGCAGTAGAAGCCGAAATCCCTCACTCCTTTTATTCATGAGCTACACACCTCGAACATTATGGCGCTTATAGAGCGGAGGATCACAATCACGGATCAGGTTTGGTAGATTTACAGTAATTATGGCCCTGACAGATATCTCCTTCTCGAGGATGGCCACGACGATACACACGTTCTAGTTTCCGACTCTTGGAACCTGAAAGAGCAATAAATATTTGAGAAACAAATACACACATGTACAAGAGAAAGTAAATGGGATTAATGCCATATGATCAAGGACTTTCAAAATTAAGTATATCGATTTTAGGTGCTTCAAATTCAGAATAATAATAAATGAGGAGAAAGATTAATTAACCAATAATAATAATAATAAAGGAAAACAAAAAGAAACTCAAAAGTTTTTCCACTCTAACCCACCTAAAAATTTCTTTCTACATATATTGTCGGAAAGAGTTTTAACATTTTTTTTTTTTTTTTTTTTTGAGGGGGAAAAAGAGTTCTAACATAAGAAAGAAAAAGGACACCAAAATTTTCTTCTCTATTTGATCCACATAATCAACAGAAAATAATAAAACTTTATCGTTTTCTGGAACATTAAACAAATTAACAGAATATAAAAACCAAGAAAAAGGGCAGATTTACCCACCAAGCTTGGAAGCCTCGGCTACTCCTGTGGATTCCACTTTTGATGAGGCAAAGAGAAGCATCAAAATGAAGAGAACCACCAAAGTGATGAACTTCTTGGAGGCCATTGTTTTTTGCACATAGAAGCTTGTCTAGGACATGGTAGCATATATATAACCGAAGAGCAGTTCCTCTCATCTTCTTAATTCTTATTCAGAGTCTTTTTTTTTTAATAGAACATTCAGAGTCTTCTATGATTATGGGTTAAGTAAATTTTTTAAAAGTCTTACTTGCTTAATAGCATACTAGCCTCTGAGCACGCGCTCACGCGCGTGCTCAGAGGCTCTTCTATTTTTTGGGTAAGAGTTAATCTAGAGCATTTATTATAATTTGGGATTACTACATTTTCTAATCACAAAAAAGACCTAAGGGTGTGATGAAAAATTATTTCATTACACATAATACTCATCACACCCCTAGGTATTTTTGTGATTGGAAAATGTAGTAATCTCAAATTATAATAAATGCTCTAGATTAACCCTTAACCAAAAAATAGAAGAGCCTTTGAGCACGCGCGTGAGCGCGTGCTCAGAGGCTAGTATATATATATATATATATTCGGCCAATTAAAAAAATAAAGAAAGAAAAAAGTTTAAACGTGAAGTTTGTTTCTGAATAAGTAGGTTAGTGGAAGAGAAATCCTATTTTGTTGGCAATGTTTTAGTGGGGGTTAAAGATGTATTTTTACTTTGTTGTCCTTTAGTTCTGTCTCTACTTAAACTTAGAGAAATAAGGGTATTTTAGACAAAAAAAATCCGGTCCAAAGAGGGATGAAAATAAGGGTTATTATTATTATTATTATGTTTTTTTTTTTTAAGAAAAACCAATAAGGTTATAAATAAATTGTTTTTTAGAGAGTTTCAATTTATGACGTCCACTCTTAATGATAGCTCATTATCATCAGACCAAAACACCAATCAATTTTTGGTGTATGTAGAAATTAAATCCTAGATCTTTTATACAATTATCAGAGATTTTACTAATTGAGTTAACTAAAACCAACAAATAAACTAAATTGTATGTTAACTATTTGGACTCAACTTGGGATTTTTAAAAAAAAAAATGTTTATATTCATTTATTACATGTAATAATAAAATTCATGTGTCACCAACTCACCATCTTAAGAAAATGGATATAGCAAAATATAAATAGATAAATTTATATTACAAAAATATTAATCCTTCAATCAAAGTACAAATAAAAAAATGTATATACAAGCAAATTAATATTAAATTAATAGTGATTAATTATTTTAACTTATGATAATTTAAAGAACTAAACTGATCAAATATCAAATTAAAATAAAAATTTGATAGATTGAACTGTTGAACCGGTTTATTCTATTTTTAAAGCCACTTCTTTTCAAACCGGTTGGACCGGATTATTGTCCAATTCACAGTCGTATAAACCAGTTTATTCGTTTTTTATAATCTATAAAGCAACACACAGGTCACATCTCATTGAATTCAGTCGGTGAAAATAAAAAAAAGAAAGGTCATTGCCCCGTAGAGCAAGGATATATAATGCATCGAAAGTCCCTAATAAATAATTAAGTTTACCTCCATAAAGAAAAAAGAAAATTCAGCTAAGTCAGGAAAATTCATTTTGTGAACTGACAATTATTGATAAAGTGCATGTCTAACTATGGAGTTTCATCTATCAACCTCATACTTCGTGTGCGGAAGTTTATTTTTGAAAATAAGGAGTTTTGAAAATTTGAAGGAGACATCACTTATTTTATATTTGTGTGTAACTTTATGCATATAAATCGATATATTTAAAAACAACCACAATTATATATATATATATATATATATATATATATATATATGAGATTAATTATAATTTAATTGGATCTAGACTATTCGGTTTTTGTATTTAACAATTTACTTGTCACAAAAATTAAAAAATCAGATGGAACATATAGCGCAAAATTGAACTCCAATTAAAATTCAATTTTGAATCTAATTGAATTTAGACCTTTTTTTATTTTTGAATCTAATAATTTACTTGACACAAATTTTAAAATTAGATAAGACACGTGATGCAAAATTAGACTATAATTTAAAATTTAATTAGATTTTCTCTTAATTTTAACTATTAATATATATATATATATATATTTAATAATAAAAAATAAAGATAATTTTTATTTAATTGACTTAATAAAAAAAAAAATTAGTTTACAGACATGTTTAATGGTTAAGTTACATTGTGGGAAGGTGTGAAACCCCACGTACACCCCATGTGTTCGCCCCATGTGTTCACAGTTCACCAACCTCTTCTAAAGTTACATTGTGGGAAGGTGTGAAACCCCACGTACACCCCATGTGTTCGCCCCATATGTTCACAGTTCACCAACCTCTTCTAAAGTTACATTGTGGGAAGGTGTGAAACCCCACATACACCCCATGTGTTCACCCCATGTGTTCACCAACCTCTTCTAAAGTTACATTGTGGGAAGGTGTGAAATCCCACGTACACCCCATGTGTTCACAGTTCACCAACCTCTTCTAAAGTTAAATTGTGGGAAGGTGTGAAACCCCACGTACACCCCACGTGTTCACCAACCTCTTCTAAAGTTAAAGGGTGTTGTTTAATTAATTAATTAAAGGAAAAGTCAACAAATGTCTTAAGAATATTAATATAAGAATTATTTCTAAAAATATTTTATGATAAAATAAATAATTAATTAATTTTTTTAACAGTTTTCTATATTTTGAGTTTAGCTTACATTTAGTATTTTTTTTAACTAGAATCTTCTTTTATTTTAATGATAAACTGTCATATCACCCACTAACTAAATAAAATGTGGAAATTAAAACTCATTATCACTTGTTATTATGTTTTTAAAATAAAATGAGACCTCCAGTTAAAAAAATACTGGAGGTAAGCCAAACCCTCTATTTCCTATGAAAGTGGTATCAAAACTTTCTTAAAATAGTTTATTAACAATTACTCTAAGAGAATCTCAATTCATTAGCTTAAGTTTAATTAGTAAGCCAACATTTTGGTGCTTAAAACCTCCTTATACCTCTTTAATTGATTTATCACGAGGAACTTGATGAATTGAGGAAGAAGAAAAGAGGGAAGCATGAGCCTGCATAAATAGAGTAAGAAATTATCTTAGAATCGAAATAAAAGAGTAATCTTTCTTGAAGAATTTTAGCCCCCCCCTTTTTTTTATTAAAATAATTTTTAACTAAAGAATTTTAATTTCATAAAACACAAATAAATAAAAAAGTTTTACTGACATTTTAATATTTTGAGGGTCAAATTTAAATATTTATATAAGAATATTTATTATACAAATAAATAAATTTATGTGAGGCCATGGTTCACTTGATCCCAACATGAGTTGATATTTGATCATGTGATTAAAATACACAAAATTATTTGAATTGTCACGTAATAAATTTAAATAGCATATTCGGCCACTTTCTGATTTCATCTAATAAGCTACAAATATTTATCTCACTGACAAATGGAGGGGACACTTCTCGTAAGTTCAATCTGCGCCCAAAATTTTCGATAATGCCATTGCCCTGTTAGCATTGCGTCCATTGAACTTTAGCCACGAAGAATTTTTCTTGGAATTTTGGACCGTGCTTGATTGTATATAATTGCGATATAGACCACATTGACTAGAGGTCAATTAGTTGGAGACTGTTTATGAGAAATTTGTTCAAATTGACACTCTCTCTTAAAAAACAAACGGCACTCATTAGAAACAAAGTAACAAGATTTGAAGAGTGTGTTTGGAAAGAGAAAAAGTTTTATTGCATATATGAGTTTTTTGCTACTATATATGAGTTTGGAAAGAGATAAAAGTAACAAGCTTATTTCTGTTATTATATACGAGTTTTATTGCATTTTTTAGTATTATTCATAAGTCTCATTATATTATTAAGTTAACTTTTAACTTTTTTTACCGTATTTTTAATAAAAAAATTGTAATTGTAACTAAATAAGTTATTCTAAAATGAGCTCAAACTACAAAATAGTCAAGTCAATGATAATACATGCATCAACTTGAGCAATAATAGGCATAGCTTTCATGCTATAGGTTTTTGAGAGATAAGATCAGGAACTTCTGGTCTCTTCCAACAACTCATAGTTGACTCTAGCCCAAGGGAGAACCAGTAAATCGGGAAAAAGTCATTCGGTGATGAATATTGACAAAATGCACGCATCAGAAGTGAAATTCAACAAAGAAAAAATTGAATGCCAAAAATTTCAAAGAAGTCATTAGTCTGTATGCAGGACGAATGCATGATTTCATTGGCCAGTCTTTAGAATGTAGTAATCACAATTCAAAGTTTTTTTTTTTTTTTGAACAAGTTTTGAAGCAATAGCGAAAATGAGCAAGGCTTTCAGACCCGAACTGTTTATTGAACCGTAAAAGGAAGAGGTTTAAGATTTTTGAGGTTGAACCGGGGTAAACTCATGATGACGTCATAATTAATTTAATAATTAATTAAAGCCTAAATATAGATATTAAATTTATAAAACTAGCAAAATTGACTAATATATCTATATATGTGAGGGAAATTTAATGATTTTCGAGCATATATTTAATAATTAAATAAAAAAGTTAAAAAAATAAAATAATAACCATGAAAACATTAAAATTTATGATTAATTTTTAAAGTAAAGTTGAATATCTTTGAAAGATTTTAATTATAATTTTTTTTATTCCTTGCAAGAGATGGATAATTTAATTAAGTAGAATAAAATTGTGTTAAGTTGTTTTTATTAAAAAAAAAATTGCTAAGGGGTTGGACCTCACGGTTCTTGCCACTGGTTCTGCATGAACCGTGTGGTCCAACCCCAGTTTTAAGGGTGCATGGAATTGCCACATATGCCCGGTTCTCTATGCTTAAAAA
Source organism: Quercus glauca (assembly GCA_023736055.1). Taxonomy (NCBI): domain Eukaryota; kingdom Viridiplantae; phylum Streptophyta; class Magnoliopsida; order Fagales; family Fagaceae; genus Quercus; species Quercus glauca. The sequence goes on from CM043323.1 coordinate 8,037,560, forward strand.
ACCGGATTTCAATCTGGTTCCCGGTTTTCACTGTCAGACCTCCCAGTCCTGTCCGTGTCTAAAAACCCTGAAAATGAGTTTTATATAAAATGATGACGAGGGAGAAATTTTAAAGACAAAAGTCGTGCTTAATGTGCTAGTTTAAAGAAAAAAAAATTAAAGAAAGATAGTATTTTGGCAACAATAATTGCTAAAATCCTTTCTTTCTAAAAATGATTTGGAACAGAGGTAGAAGGTGAATATTTATAAGTCCAAACTAGGGTTTTGGAGGGTTCCTTGAGGATTCTAAAGCTTCTTAGATGATTAGGCAACATCCCTCGTAGATATTGATCATTTTGAGCTTAAATATGGAAATAGAGTTTTTGATAGCTCTGTGTACATATGTATTGTTATTTTTTCATGCATATGCATGAATAGTAGATGCATACGTGCTCCAATGTCTTGGACACAAATGGCCACTCTAAATTCATATAATTATAACTCATGGTTTTAAAAACCAAAACGATCAAAAAATTGAAAATATGTTTGGTTTTCAATTTTTACATATTTAACCACCAATTTTCCCAAACTAATTTTGAATTTGGTTCCTAGTTCAATCGTTCAATCTAGTCTGGTTTTTAAAACAATGTTATAACTTACTCATTTTAATCTAAATTTGGTTAAAATTGTATCCATTTTGAAGCCATAGATGTCTACTTTTCAATGTAGTAAGTATCACTTAAAAATTCGTCATGGTAGATAAGAGCAAATAAGTGATCCAAGTTTCTTTTTTCAATATCGCCTTATAAGCTTTGAGTCGTAATTACTTCCAAACTATCAAGAATGTCTTAATTACTTGTGGTTGACATTTTTTAAGTTTCTCATTAGAAAATAGGAGACCTCACTGATTGTGATTCCACCATTGAATATTATTTATTGTAAGGGTATGTGTTGATTTATTAGTGAATGAATAAGAAGTTTGTTGCTTGATCTATTACCGTGGCTAAATGCGTGCTCTGGCCAACACCACTACTAAGCTCGTTTGGTTGCGCTCTCTTCTTGAGGACATGGGCATTCCTTTTTTAATTGTCACTTTGAATTATTGTGAAGCTCAAAATGATGTCTTCAATGAGCAGAAAAATCATATTAAGATTTGAGAGTGATTGTCACTACATTGGTCATCATCTCTTTCATGATCTTTTCCAACTTTCTTATCATTTTCTCATGCTTCTGTCCAAATTCAATCTCATCTTAGGTTTGTTACCTTGAGTTCAAGAGGAATGTTAGATCTATTTGGCCCAAACATGTTATTTCGTAAATTCTACACATCTGTAAACCTATACTTGCAAAATAAGTAATCACTATAAGCCTGATTTATAGGGCAAGTAACTTTACATGTCAATATCCTTGTTATCAAAAAAATAAAAATAAAAAGGGTAAATTCCAGAAACCTACCCCGAGGTTTGAGGAAATACCAAACACGTCCAAGAGTTGTTAAAAATGACCAATTTGCTCCTAAAACAGACGGCATGTACTGCCATTTGTTCACTCTCTCCAAACCATTTTTTTTTCCCATGTTCTCTGTTTGTTCACTTTCTCCTTTGCGCCATAACATAAATGCCTCCCTCTGAAACTCAAATCAGTCCAAAAGATATACAACATGTATTTTGAGAAAGATTACAAATAAAAATCACTAAACCAATACCCATATTTCAAATCAAAACCATACATTCTCATTAGGAAAAACAAAATTTACATTACATTCCAAAAACAAAAATCCTCCCTTCATCAAACCAAGATCAACCCAATTAGATCCAGTATCACACAAGGATATCAAACAGACCCATTTACATCACACCTTAAA